>VWYI01040382.1:3174-148907 GCA_013399455.1 Anthoscopus minutus | reverse complement strand
CTGCCCTGACCTGATGGAGATAAAAGATGAGCTCCCACTATCCTGCTTGGCTTTTGCATCAGAGACTTCTTGGAGGACAGAGCTGGAATCAACCTCCAAAAGAAATTGGATACGAAGCTCTGTGTCTTTCTTCTATTGGCTTTAAGAGCTGTTATCACTCAAACTGCCTTGGTCAAGGCTGGAGTTGACAACCTCTATAGCAGTGGAAGGGGCTCAGGGTCTCAGCCAGTGAGTTATATTAAGTAATGTGTTGTTTCTGTATCCAAAACTAAATTGTGGATACTTTATGACATTATGGATTATCCTTCCTGTGTGTCTAAAATCTGTTAGTGACATAAAGGTAGAATGTTTTAACTAAGAGATTACCTTAACGCTGCAATTAACAAATGCTTCATAAAACGTTTATGAAAAACCAATTTAGAACTTCTGCACTATCAAAATTACAAATTTTCAAAAGTCCCTAAATGCTTATTCACATAATAGAACATAATGGCTCTCAAGTAGTCATTTATATCTACCTCATAAATACCATCCATGTTTAGAAGCTCTTTATAACATGCTTTTGTCTGGATGTCTCAATATGGATGCGATAACTTTTGCTTTTATGATATAATTTATGATGTCACCAGTTAATTAGGTGGTTTATTTTGCTGTTTCCTTAATTTTCTAATTTCTGAACAGAAACACAGTAGTTATTTTACTTTCTAGGTTTACATTTTACACAGGTGCTCCAGTTACTTGTTAGGATTGGTAAAACTTAGAAGGCAGGATGGATTATAGGAGAATAATGTACACCTGACCTGGTGTGGTATGTCAAAATCAGATTCAGTTTTTTGTGAGACAGTTACGTGCAATACAAAATACAAATTCTTGTAACTCTACCGAGTTGATTAAAAGATTCAAAACAAAACTAAGAGGAAGTACTTTTTGAACAAGTCCTACTTAGTAAAATATAGTTTCAGACAGATCAAGATAGTGCTGTGTATTTTTGTGCAGAATTTCTTCTGAAATAAGATGGCAGGCACACATTTGTTTAGGAGCCTAACAAGGCAATGAAGTAGAATGGAATTTTGACCTATCTGAAGATTAGTCTAATTCAGTCTGTACTTGAGTAAGTTCCATAGAGGAGAAGACAGGACCTAAGATACTTAGCCCGCACACATACAACTTATGCTAAATATTTAATCATACATATGAGAAAAAAGATACAGGTTCCTCTCAAAAAATCCCTTGGAAATACTGAAGACCACAATATTATTTGCTGCCAGTTGGGACAGTTATGCATAGAAAATAGTATTTGATTTTTATAAATGGCTAATATTTTTATGTCATTATAAATCAAATGACTGTGTTCATCACTGTATTCCTCCAATTAGGATTTCCTTTGTTATCTTCTCCAGCTTCCCTATATTGATTATAAGATTATTTAGTGGTCTAATCATCCAGAGCCATGGCAATTTACTAAAATGTAGCTAAAGACTGTAACTACAAGGTGAAAATGACTACAAAAGTTTTAAGTTTCTGGTGCCATCTTGAAAACAATATCAGCACTTGCCCAGAACAGTGCTGCAAGTCCGAAGCTCCATTAAACAACAGGTGACCTGTATTTCTTTGACTAGTAATGGTTAAATAGCTGGCATTTGTATACAAGGACCTCACAGGCCCCAACTGGACTGAGCATTTGCAAAACACAGCAGTGCCTTGAAAAGTTTTTTAATCTTGCCTTGATATGAGCGACATTCTAAGAAAAATCAGGGAGGCAGATAAAAACAAGAAGTGCAACACCTAACCTTTCTGCAGGGAAATCATGGCCATGATGTCAGATCAAGACTTAAAACACCAATATATATTTAACAAAACACAAATATGAGGTGATTTTCCATTTTTAGTCCTGTTTAATGAAAAATAGAAGGAGCCTCATTAGAATGATTTGTTGTCAGCTTCTGACTTCAGAATTCAATTCATTCAATCACAGTTTAGTGTCATCTACAGGAGTCTACGCTGAACAAATTGGTAGAAATAATACAGTAATTACTTTGAAGGACTGAACAGCAATACCAGGATTTATGACATTGTCAAGGAGACTAGTCATTAGTAAGCTCATGAGTTGCTATCTAAAACAATTGCAAGAAGCTTCTTTTGCATCCTGAATCTCTTACTGATTGCACCTTCTAAAACTGTGCTCCTGGCACCGCTACATGCAGAGGCTGTGTATCAAAGTGAGAGAGATCTAATTGCACATGGAATAATATATTTTTCTGAGCATCAAAGGAGAAAAGATCTCACCAAGCCTGACTGAACCAGAAAGATTACCAAGTGCTGTTTACCATACCCTGACTCAGAGCATTAAAAAGTTAAACTCACTAAGCCATGGATATGAATTCTTCTGTATTTTGACTCAATTGACTTCAAAAAAATCACATCAGGAAATGTAGTTTCCTATTAGATTTGCTTTGTCTGGGTCAGTAAAATATTATTATCCAGTTGGGCTAAGATTGAAAGTATTGGAAAAATGGAAAATACTGCAAGAAAATATGCAGTGCCTTCCAAAATACTATATAACATCATCAATACAGTAAGGAAGCTTAGACAGATTAATAAGGAATAGTAAATGGTAAACAGTGCTGGCAAAAACAGAGATCTGAAATAAGCAGAAAGTTCTACTGAAACTTACTTGTTTTAACAAATATTCTTTTAAAACAAAACCTGAAGGAGACCTGTAGCCAAATACACGTTTAACTACTGCAAAAGTGTTTATATATTAAAATTAAATCAGTTTGTAAGAAAGTTCATATGCATGAAAAAATATCCTGCCATCCCTTTGGGAAACATATAATAATTTTATCAAAACTAACAGTTATCCTGTGCCAAAAATGTAATGTATCTGAAAATAATTAAATTATAATTGAAAAATTCAAGGAATTAGCAATCAAAAGCTTCAAGTTGCCATTATATTTAGTGTGTTTTCAAATTAAATCATGTTTTCTTAAATTATGTTCCTAACCACTACACCAGGAATATCAGTACATCTACTGCCAGCAAAATGATGCAATTCCTGTCACAGATCTCTTTTTCTGGTTGTAGAAATGGGTTTCAAAATGCGTAAACTAAATGCTGTCAACAAATTGCCAGATAAAATAAAATAGTTGAGAGACATTGTATCAATAAATGGTTACAGATTTTGAAGATGTAAAAATTAACTATAGTTCTTAGAAATCATTTAGTGTAAGCTTTTAATTGCCATATGTTTCCACTTTGCCAGCAGATTTCACTTTGAAAAAAGATTTCTCCATCACATTGTTTTTAAAGCGACAATCAACAGTGTTGAACATTTTAATATATTCAACCACTCATATTGAAAATATCTACTGTCATTAAAACCCACTTTCATGTTTGTGAACAATAAAATTCATACTCAGTGTCTTTTTCCAGTTCAGGAACTGATTCTGATTTTAGATATCATATTCTGCATTTCCTGAGTAGCTTTAAATGTAATTTGATCCCAAATATGATAATCCCTTTAAATTCCCTGATAGCAATCTGTTCCTCTTACTCTCCACAGAAAGATGAAGCCAGCTATTTAAAGTATGCTTAACACTAAAGCTCTGTGGAAGATAAATATTCAGTTTTGTGTTCCCTTTGCTTTTGATCCGCATTAATCCAAGGCAATAATTTTTAATACAGTATCAAAGGTGTGATAAAATATCCAAAAAGAACTAAGCTATCAAATTTGCCTTTCCACCCCTTCTCTTTTTTTTCTTTGCTCTCCACTCTTTCTACATTTTTTCAAACAAATAAAGCTACCCGAAGGTTCAGGATTTAAAATAAAATCTTTTGTGTAAATTTTAATGAAGTAATGTATTTCTGTTCACATTCAATAAAACCACTTTTCAAAATAATTTTACTTAAACATAAGGATGCCACTTATCTCTTTTTATTACTATGTATGTCTTGTCATTATGACATTATGGCATTATGGCTTATTGCAGAGAGCATTATTGCAAAAATGCGGGGTGCACAAAAATTCCAGAGTAAAGAGCTCTCCCTTGGTACATTTGCTCTGATGTCTTTCACGATGCTGTACACAAGACCATGTGCAGCTCTGCAGCGACAAAATATGTCTGAGTCATCATTCAGCTGCTATCTAGAAACTTTTGCAAAATAGCATCTGTGTTTACACAGGCAGACGTTCCCAATACATCTGTAGATCCGGCACGTGGCAGCGATGTCTCTGCAGTCGGGTCCTCCTCTGTGTGAGCACTGCATCTGCCAGACCAAGTGGAAATTAAAAAACAGTCATATTTGGCTACAGGTACATTCTGGACTTCCAAAACACTCCTGAATCTCTAACATGATCTTCAGACGGCAAAGTCAACAAAACTCTTCTCTCAGTCATGAAATTACAAGCTCCAAATCAAGGATATTCATAGTTTTTTCCCTGAGCCAACACAGATTCTTTAGTCTTATGCACAAAATGGAACCCGTATATTCAAAATTCCACATTGTCTAAAAGTATATCATGTAGGTCTTCTTGAACCACACAACACAGATACATACATGCTTTACACTGTCACTTGTTTTGTTAAACAAACAAGTTTTTCTGTTTTTTTGTTGAAGAAAGAATAAACATCTCTGGACTAAAAGAATTAATTCAGCTCCTGCTAATTTCTCAACATTTTGAGAACCAGACTGTGGGGGACAGTGACCCAGCTAGTGGTTCTCCTATTGTCCCCCGGAGAAAGACAGCTTTAAGGAGCTACCTGCCCAGCATGCTTCTCAAGTTCATGTTAATTCTGTGTTTGTTATTGGTTGTCACCTTTTGACCCGCCTTGACCTGACAGATATAAAAGGTGGGTTCCCAGTATCCCCCTTGGCTTTGTGTTAGAAATTTCTAGGAGGAGAGGGCTGCAATTAAAGCTCCATAAGAGGCTGAATACGAAGCTCCTTCTCTTTCTTCTGCCTTGCTCTGAGAGGGGCTCTATGCAAACAGCCCTTGCTCAAGGCTCAGAGCTGAATACCTCTAAAGTAGCTGAGGAGGTTTTGGGGTCCCAGCCCTGACACCTCTCCAAGGTGACAATACCAGACTTAAGCTTTTCCAAATCCATAGCTTGTCTTCCACTGTTTTAATTTTGAAAGTGACTCTTAATTTGTGGACCTGACTTTGTTGCATGTTCCAGATGCTCTTTTCTTCAATCATCTTTCTTCCTTTACCCTGAAATCATACCTGTAGACATGGTAGGTACAGATACACTAAAATACTGCTCGTTGTTGTAATTATTGGCTGCTATCTGATCTTCTAGACGATATACTATTATATTTACTTGTCTCCATTGGTTTTGGTGTTGCTCTTTTATACTGCATGAACAGCTTCTGTCCTGACATGGAATCTCAAGCACACTTCATTTCTGAGCCTGATCATGCACCTCTCTCTTTCCTAATTTGGTCATAACACTGGTGTTGTATCCTGTTGCAGCAGGGTCACGTCCAGGGAGGTTACAGCTGCTGGTGACCGACATGGAAACCAGCAAGATGGATCTCTGCTTGGTTAAACTCAGGAATCCATTTATTGGGGCATCACCAACACAGGAATGAACCCAGCATCAATCAGAGATGGAGAGGCCCAAACTGAGGGCAGGGTGGTGGGGTTTGGTCACAGCAAGAGAGAAGCCCCAGGGGCACAAACGAATAGGAATACAATAGGAGGGGTTAATGCAAAATATAACAAATTGCAACACAAGAAAGGCAGAACACCTTGGGCTGACAGCCCACAAGGAATTAGAGGATGGAGTAACTCTTCCTGGGTTTATAGGGCACATCCCCCAAGGCACCTCTTCCTGGGACTTAAAGCCACGCCTCTCACTTTAACACAGCTTATCTAAAATCAGATCCTCAGTTATTTGGGCAGGGGCGCTCCACACACTGGTAAAAGAACCAAATTATTACCTTACACAAGGATACCATTCTAAGTAATCTTTCTCCCTAGTTTTTGAGACTTTATGGTGGTAAACAATGCTTCTATTTTCCTCCATTTTTTCAACAGTATCATCTATTCATTGAAGATCTCAAAAAAGCTATGACTACAAATTAGCTCAGAGATTTCAGTGCTAGCTATTGGATTTTTCTTAATACTCAGACTGCATTATGTTATTTCAATGCTTGCAACAAGGGATGTATATTACATTCTCTCCTTCAGCACTAAAAATCATGCTCCGTCTCATGACTACCAGTTTAAAAGTTAGATTGCAAAATTCTTTTTATTTTTCAGCTAAACATATATTTAAATATTGCATGAACATGGCCACTTTCCAGTACACATTTTATTAAAGCCAGCTGTGAAGTAATTATTGAACATGCTAAAAATGGCTTTTGAAAGTAGAACAATGTGAATTTTGTCCAATTTTGATTCACACACTGAGCTTTGACTAAATATTACATTCCAAGAACTCACGCTCTTATGAAATGGAGTCTGAACAACTTCATAAACATAATTTCTGAGAAATGTGGGAATCTAGGTCAAGGACTGATTGTAGCAGAATTTGCTAACATAAAGGAGTATGTTTTTCCTAAATAAAAAATGTGCTTTCAAGCACCAATGAAGACAAAACAGTGAAGAAAGAACAAGCAAAACAATTCGAGAATAAAAACATTCCATGTAAAATTCAAACTATATTGCATGTATAACTTTTTTTTACAGAAGAGGCCTTGCTTCATTGAGAATTGTAGTTTATTTACATTCTGACAGAGAAGCTGCATATTTCTGATTAATTTCCCAACATTTTATTTTTTTGGCATATTTGGATGTATTTTTTATACCATATGAACATCTCACATGCATGTGTATGAATATGAGGCATTTTTTTAAGCATAAATGATAAATAATTCTCTTCAGGATGAGCATGGCCTAATTTTGGGTTCTTTTTATTAGCCATATATTTTCTAAAAAAGAAATTCAAACCCCTAGCAATAAGATTCTAATTGGTTCTTCATTTGCATACCAATGGATAAAAGTATTTTAAATCCTACAGATATCTACTGCTGGCTGCATGCAACCTAGACACTGCCTGTTAAAAAGTGATTAGAAATTAATATAACTATCCCATGTATTCACAGCTTGAGATCTGTAATATTTAAAGAATGATCATTCTTAAAGGGGCCAAGCTTGTGAATGCTGTGTTTAATTAATGCCCTAGGGCAAGAGAAAAAAAATGGAGGAGGAAAAGCACTGCAGTTGAATTTATCCTGAATTTGTAGTGATGTTAAACATTGCATGCCAGGTTAATGGCATGTATTCATATAGCTAACACAATGTCTTAGTGAGAACAAATGGTGTTGTCTGCCTTCAGGAGGTGAGGATTTTGAAGTGAATTTGGGAGTGCACAGTAAATTTCTAATTCATTTTTTCTATTAATATGTGCTAGGCCTGCCACCACAAGCACCCAAGCTGCTCCACAGCTTCACATACTATTAAGTGCTTCATGCACAGGAATTCTTGTTTCTCTGTAGTGATATCTTTAGGTTTATACGGAGAAGGATGCTGTGGACCACCAAAATGTACAAGTCATACCAATAATTTATATTGAAGCTGACACTTACCTTTTTATTCCTAACTGCTACTGGTATGTGTGAGAATATTAAATTATTTGTGGTATGAAGACATTATATGCAGCAGACACGTTTAGAAAGAGAAAATACCTAAGCAAATTAAAGTCAAAGACTGCAATATCCTAAACAAAAAATCTTGTATCATAGGAGGAGATTTGAACATCACTACAGAGGTTAAAAATTAAAAAAAAAAATACTACTATAACATGAAAGAGTGCATCAGTACAGCAGAAAACACCATCTTACACATGCCACAAATATATTATCCACTGCACCAGTTCCAGGTCAGGCTCTGTTTGGACTGAAAGTTGTAAATGAAGAAACACCAAATCAGGAAAAGAACAGTGTTAGATCCTACCTGCCCAGCTGTGGCTGCTGCTTGGTAAACCAACAGAGAAGAAGCCCCAGCTAAAACTGGCAGGTTTAGTTGTAAGCCAGTCCTCAAGCAGTAGGCACTTTTGGAGAAAAAATCTAGACCAATGTTAATAAAATAAACCCAAGAGATCAGGAAACACAATATTCTTTACAGCTGCTTCTGTCCTCAGCACAAAGGAAATGGCTACAAGGCTGGACTTCTTTGCTTGCTATTTTTTCAAAGCTCAACTGCTAATTAAGATTTGAAGAGAACATGAATAACAAAGACTTTTTTATCTGAGTGAGAGCTTATTTCATTGAAACAGAAATCTGGGAAAACATAAAATACGTATTTCTGTTTGCATCAGTGAAAATTTCCATGCTGTCAGTACAGTGATATTATCTCAATCTGCACATACAAAAAGAGTAGCATACACTAAATGTCAGACTGAAGTGTTACATTATTTAATCTTTATCATTCAACTGTGAACAATGTAAACACATAGATACCTGCAGAAAGAAAAGCACAAGGGGCAAAACAGTGCAAGGGGATGAGCACAATCCAAGGAGATGCCACCTGACTTGAATCAGGGCATGAAGGTGCCAAGTCTTGTCCAGCTCTGCCCAGCAGCTCAGCCACGGCGCCGGCCACAGGGCAGGCCTCTGCTATTCCCATCTAAATTTTCCTACAATTTACTACACAATTTTCCCTTCTGCCAACCCAGACAGCAGCAAGTCCCTGGCCCTGCCCAGCACAGCTCTGGCTCTGGGGGAGCCTGCACTCACTGTGCTGTCCTGCCCAGGAGAGGGTCCTGTCCTTCCCAGCAGGGCAGCTGGGGCGGGCACAGCACCAGGGGAGCAGCCAGGGCCAATGGAAGTCAGGGCAGTGGGGACAGGGATGGCCCAAGGCAAAAGGCAAGGAGGCAGGAGCCATTGCAGTGTCGGGGATCAGCCTCACTGTGCCTCACCAACAGGACAGCGCTGCCCACACAGGCTCCAGGCCTAGAGAGGAGGGACACATGATGGGGTACAAATGACAAGCACTGTGGACACCAAGGTGTGAGGTGGGAAGCCCTTCAAGCGCCTTGAGGGAGATGTCCCTCCTCAGCTGACACCCTCTGCATGGATGTCTGGGCCAAAACACCCACTTAGGCACTCAGCAGAGCAGTGGGCACCTCTGGAGGACACATTTCCTGCCGACATATCGATCTTCCTGCCAGTCTGTGGGCAGCATGGAGCAAGCCTTGGTGGCTTGAATGAGATGGGTGGTTTTTCACAAGCTGTAGTGGCTGATCTTATTTCAGATTGCCTTCCACATCCACGTTTGCAGGCAGCATGCCAAGGAGATTTGTCTTTTATTTGTAGTTTTAAAATGTTTGCACCTGAGCACCATTTAGTCTCAAGAAATGCTGCAGTGTTGGTCTTGGTCCTTCTCCCTGTTTGGATATATTACAATTGTAGGTAAATTTGTTTTCCATCTTGAGATTGTATTTACACAACAAAAGGAAGTTCACTCATATGTATTCTTCTAAACTACTTTCAGGTTTCTGCTCCAGGAGTAACACAAGGATAGCATGTGGTAATGCTCAGCTTCAGGCAAATTATCTGAGTCAGAGCATCGGATAAAACACCTGTGTGCATCTTCACCAAAGCTCCCTCCCACAGACTGCAGCCTGCATTGAGCTCCCTGTTACTGCAGATCCACTCGCTGTCTTCACAAGCTGCACTTGTATCTGGGCTGCAGTATAAAAATATCCTCCAAGTCAGCTTTCAGAAACCATCTGCTTCCCACAGTGGAGAAGTGGCACTTGGGACCAGGATTCTTGAGAGCAGCTATTTTCACTCTGTGTTGACTACTTCAGTTATCAGGCTGCTGTAGCCATCTTGCCCTTATCAAAAAAGGTGGACTTATTATCCAATTCATTATTATCTCATTCACCAAGAAGGCCTACCCACAGACCCTGAAACCTGCGGTGTGGCAGAGTCATGTGATTCATTCAGACTCTAAAGCTGATGGTCACTCGAAATAATCAGAGTGCTCTTTGTGGCAGGAGGAAAAGGATTCCTGACTATGTCACTTCAACATATTCGAAGCCTGAATCATCTGACTCTGTTATCATAAATTTATATTGGCCACCTAGATCTGGCAGTTTCCCTCATATATGAATAACAAAACAATGTCTCTGTAGCACCTGAAGAAAGAGAGACTTATCACCATAAACAGGAAAAAAAAATGTTTTGATAGCTACTTAGAAAATAGACAGAGATCCGCATTTAATTTCTGAAAGTGTCAGCTGTGATGTCACCTTCAAACTATTGTAACATAGAAGCAATAATATATGCAAGAATAAAGTACAATCAAACCTTTTCTATAGTCATATTAAATATTTTCTGAATTAAACATTGTTCTGTGTTAGAAATTAATAACCTTTCAGCTTTTTTTTTTGAGAAAGGTTTCCTCCTTTATTCACCAGGATACATACTATCTTGCATAGAGATACTGCATCAGGAAATGGCAAAGCCTCACTGAAGTACCGCTTTTTCTTTTCCAGTAAGGCTTAATTGAGCCAGCAGAATAAAAAAGAACATAATAGAAACAGTGTATATTTTCTCTATGGGGCCTTCAAGAGGGAATGTAATGCTTATAATTTCATAGATTTTTAAAAAATCTCTTCATGAAAAAGCAGTATGACATCTGTGATATTCTACTTAGTCTAAGAAAATTATGAATACTTTTCTTAAGAGGCCATTTTATTTCTAAGAGTTTTTCTACGATTCCTAATGCAGCACTGACTGACCGTTCACAAGAAGAAGGAAACCGTTCCAAATCTGCAGATTCTGTCTTTTTCCCTATGCAACCACTATGTTCTCTAGGCTAAAAAAGAAATAGGACAAGCAACCACACCGCTGAGACTCAGAGTCATGCTCTGACTCAAAATCCTTATTAGGAATCACAGGCTAGTAGCATTTCCTAGAGACCTTGGGAGGTGAGCTAGGATTTATGCAATAGCTGTGTGTTGGTAATGGACCGTATTCACCCTCTGTCATACCAATCAGTATCTCAAAAGAACAATATAGTGATTGTGGGTTATATGTGTAGCCTTTAAAATGCTACATTTTTTCCTTTTCTGCATTCTTCTGAGACATAAATGTTACTTTCTTGATGCTTCATTGACTTCCAGGGTTAAAAAATACAGGAATCTGAGATGGCATGGCACAGCTAAGTATGCTACAATATATATCTATGCTGCAAAACTCTGGTTTTAGAGATAAAAACTGTTTAAGAATTGAAATATTTTTCTTTAAAGTTCAAAAGGAAAGCAA
This sequence comes from Anthoscopus minutus, assembly GCA_013399455.1. NCBI lineage: Eukaryota > Metazoa > Chordata > Aves > Passeriformes > Paridae > Anthoscopus > Anthoscopus minutus. The sequence continues at coordinate 137,627 of VWYI01040382.1, read as the reverse complement.
TCTCATTTTCAGTGCATACATTTCTCCTTGATATAAAAAAGAAAATTTTAAAAAGTCATAATAATAGAAGTCATTTTTAAAGGATGAACTAACATTTAGCTTTGACTGTCTAATAATAAAGTTTATTAAAAGGGCAGATATAGATTCAATTCATTGATATAAGTTCTAATACCATTTTTAAAGTCTTCTTTATAAACAGAGAGGTTATAAACACATATTATTGTCACTAGGAGGTTTTATGAATGTGCAACTACGTTCTTACATGCTAGTATCTTATTAAACTGCTAAGGGAAAGCATATCTTGAACAGATGAGAGGGATTTCTGAGAATTCTAGGATAAAGACAGGATCCGGTATTTGCACTCTTGTTAGAAAGAAGTAGTTTAAGCGACTCTTGTGAAACAAAATCACTCAGAAAGGAAACATACAGGGCAGAAATTATTTTTTTATTAACTTCTATGTTTTTCCTTTTTTCACTGTTTCTGCTGTAAGAATGTCGATGTAGTTGATTTCTGGAAAAGGGGCAATTTGACTGATTAAACCAGGATGCCGCACTTTAAATAGTCAACTGGTTACCATGGCAACAGTTTTACTTTGACACACAGCTTCTCTTGTTTTAAGGAGTGCAGCCTGTTGTTATGGCAATTTGGAACACCACTATTTTTTTTCCCACACACAGAAAATAAAACAGTACTTAAAACAGGTTCAATAATTAAAAATCTAAGCCTGATTTATTATCTTGTAGAATACTGTAGTTTATCAAATTTAACAAATTAAATTTGACCAAACAGAGAAAGAAAGAAGCAAAGTACATGAAGATATAAGGATGAAGGATTATCATTTTTATCTCTGAAAGGAAAAGTAGATGTAGAGGCATTTTTAACAATGAAAATTCACTGTTTTCTGCTTTCATGAAGAAAGACATTATTTTGTCGTACTGATTTCTTCAGAAGCAAAATCTAAATAAATGGATACAGAAGAACCAATACCAATTATCTCCCAAAGCTCTTAACATTGCAAGCAGAATGGATATTCTAACTGAAATTTCATAAAGAGCAATACCAAATGATTAGAGTTCTAACCTAAATATTTTTCTAAAAAGAACATTGTTTAAGAACTTAAGTATACACACTACTCCCTACTGATACATGCACTTTACATTACATGCTAAGTAATCATGCACAAGAATGCATATTTTAAATAAGAAAGAAATCTTAACGCCTTTTGCTTCAGGCATATTGAACGAGTCTTATTCTTTAATCTTCAGAAAACTCAGTTCATGTTTAAACAAGAATTGGGACAGTCCTGTAAGTAGAGGATAGACCTAGAGGGTCATCCAGCCACCTGGAAAAAAGAAAAAAGAAAATCAGGAAGAAACTTTGATCTAGTTGTCCAGTCTTTAAAGAAATAATAGAAAAGTTCTTTGCACTAAGCAAGTTTAGTTAGGATCTATCTGATGCACTTAAAGTTTGAAAGTGCAGTGAGGTTTTCTTATGTTTTTTCTAAGTTATACATATGGATATTTCAATATTTACAAGATTTGTGCTGGGGTAGTTGCTGGAGGTTCTCATCATCCCTATCACTATTTCATTCTTTACTATGAAAAAGATAGTACATAAAATAAATCAAATTAACTTTGAGTTTCCCCTTCTATTTTGTCTATAAATAAGCAAAAAACTTTCATAGGTGTGATGTCTCCAAAGATTTTTACAAAGAGTATTCTACACCAAAAAAAATAGGTAGAAATTATGTGCATGAATATCCATTTTGGGAAAGAGGTATGAAAATAGGGATTTTTAGATGAAATCTGAATGTTGTGCCTCTTTGTCTGTGCAATGGCATCAAAGTTGCTTTGAGTTTTCAATTAATTTCTTTGAAACACTGTTACTGTCTTGCTGTATTGTATTCTCTCCTTTCTTCTATGCCTTTTTTTCCCTTCTGATAATTATCAAGTTTTACAGCTATTAGTCCCAGTCTTATCCCCCTTCCTTGTGTCTATCAATTTAATTTCTTTCTGTGCTTGTATCTTTGAGAGCTTTGTTCCCTCCAGCATTTTGCCTCCTTTTTCCTGTTTCTCAGTTTTTTTTCAATCTTACTCATGAGGACAGATGTGATTTCAGACATTCCTTTCTCTTCCTTTAGGAAAATCTTACTGCTGCTTTTGTTATAGAGACCATGAATTTGAAAAGTCTTTTCCTGTGCTCCAAATATCCACAGAAAGGACAGGGAAAAAAACAATCTGAAGCAGTACAACATCAAGCTGGATGCAGCTTGCAATATGAAATAATTATGGCTGGCAAAGAAAAAGGTAGCAGAGGCAGCTAAATGTCTTTTTACTCTTATTTTATGGGTGACTGCATGATGGGCAGATGTTTTCCATTTTGCCTAAGGCAACACAAATCTGTGAGCTGGCGGTGAGCTCGTACATGAAAGAATAAAACAGTGATCAGCTCATGCAAGGTATCAACTCCAAGTATTTGGTGTTTTTTAGCAATGTCCAGTACTAACTACTAGTTCATTCTACAGGCCTGTGAAGGAGAGGGTTGCTGCTACCACTCTGTTCAGGTAGACAGAAGAAGCCCAGACTCGGTGGTGGGGCAGCTCCAGAGATTCCTTTGGGTAGCTGGTCTGTGACTTGCCAGGGCCTTGCAGAAGAGCAGTGGCAAAGGGTGGAACTGTCAGCCAGGAGCTGCCTGGGCTCTACCCACCAGCAGGCCCCCAGGTGACAAGTTCCTTGAGAGACAGTTTTCCTGTCAGTGAGAATTCAACGTTAAAGAGCTGGTTTGAATTATAGACATGCAGCACCTTCCAACAGTTATGTGAGCAGATGGGAATGCAGTTTATATTGAACATTTGAGAATTTCATCTTATTGTTAAATGTATTAAACAACAGCTTCTCAGTTTCAGATTATTTCTTTAAGCTACTTGGATACCAGCCTCGTGCATTCCTAATTGGAAGATTTCAGCAATATGACTGTTCTCTGAAATTAGATTACCTTATTGCTTATGTTTCTTGATTGCTATCAGTGCCTTTCCACTTTTGTTTCACAGCTTTTTAATCCTGTTCTTTTCTCTTTTCAAGCTGTGTCTTTTCTGTATTTCTTTTTCTTCTTTTCTGAAATAAAAAGTTAGAATTTAACAGTCTGCTGATAAAATTATTAAAATGCCATTTAATAAGATAGTAATGTGATAACAAAGAAATTAATCTTTCTCATTGGTTCAATAAACAGTCCATTTCTGCTAAATTTGAGAATAGTCTCTCCCCTGCCTATATATGATTTCTCTGTACATCCATTAGTTGTATGATGAAATCAGTAGATTTAATTTATGTCTTCAAAATTTTTCTCCTTTAGCTTTTACAAGAACATACAGTCAAACAGTATCTGCGCTCTTTGCTCAAGCAAAGGAAAAAAAAAAAAGCAGAAGCCTTCCAATAGAAAAAACAATTCTTTAGCTCTGAATCTTTCTTATGCCCACATCTTTAGATCACTGCAACTGACTACATCTTTCCATTTATAGATTATTGTTACCATTATTACATTCTCTAACACTGTCACAAATGCTTAACTTGCTATTACATCTGGATGCCCCCAGCAATATCATTGAATAAAATCCAATTGCAGAAGGAATGCTGGTGAACATGATAGAGAGATAGAGCAAAATGAAATGGCATTTCGAAATTTCGCTAGATCCTTTTTACTCAGGCCAGTCCAATTACTCAGCTTGTTCTCATTACCTCCTTTGATATAAGTATTTGATGGTTTGCTGCTGTGCACATTATCACATATGGAGCTGGCAGCAGTTTGCAGTTGGTTTATGAAGAATCATTTCCAGATGGAGAGAAAAAAGCAACCTTGTGCAGACTTCAGTCGGACACCATAGGAGTTTGGTCCTAAGTCTCGCTTTTGTAGTTTACTATGTGGGCATGGAAAAGTAAATTTGACAAAATCATGGAACTGGCAAGTTTCTTTTTCAAGGACAGGAGGCCATCCTTGCTGTTACTCACTCTGAGTCAGCAATAATTGCAGTGAGACTTGGGATCAATCTAGAAAAGTATTTCCAATAATAGTTTCACTTGTTTATTGAGCAGACTATTTTTTTTGATAGCAGGACATTAGAGATTGTTCAGCTTGCAAACAGTATGTGGGCCAGAACTAGGGAAGTAAGCGGGAACAGCTTTTAACTACATTAGAAACCTGCAACGTCAGCTGAACACAATGCGGAAATCTTTGGAACAACGGTGCAATGTGCCTGCAGCTTCATCTGTACCTGTACTGTACAACAAAGGGATTCTCTGGGGCCACTTGACTTCTGTGTCTCTGGTGCTAACATAGTGTTTCTTTTTATTGATTTCTACTCCCCTCCGTCCCAGCATCCCTTATCACAGCTTCCTAATATCCTCCAAAGGAGGCAAATATCTTTACTCAGTCATTTTCAGTTTCCTTCATGCTTCATAATTATCTGCAGCATGTGGTAGGAAAGGTTGCAGAGCTGCTAGCCTATAGGATTCTCCGTGAATGTAGACTCAAAGGGATGCCAAAGCACCAAAAAAGCATGAAAATAAGAGTCTTCTTTCCCCTGAAGAAATCAAGGTTTGAAAATTTTGCAGCCTGGAAAGAGTTACACAAAATTAGCTCGGTAAGGTTTGTAGATGTGGTTCAGAAAGGAGAAAATAAAATATTAAAATAGTTTGAAAATGCTGTTTCCTTTTATTGAATTTGATATGCTAGCATTCCGAGTTTTATCAAAAAAGAAACACTTGACCAAATCCATTGTTTGAGGAACTGACTTCACAAGAAAGCCCTCCTTAAAAAAACAAGTTGACAGTGGGAAACTTGATGGCATTGATAGTAATGAAAATTTATGGAAAGACAAAGAGGACAAGCTCAAGAAGAGAAGAGATATTCTATCCTGTCACTGGCCAACAGTGACTGTGTGTGTCATTCTCCCTCTGTTTACTGGAGCATGTACACCAGTGTGGGGTTTGGGGGTTGCCTGTGTTTTGACACTTTTTTCCCTACCCATTAGAGCCAAAATGGAAAAGAGCTGATGAAAGCAGCTAATCTTCTGCAAAGTATCATGGAGGTGTAAATTTAGATGTAATTTATATATTTAAAGGTTTAACAGAGTTAGGAGATGAGAATGCATAACTACCAGATATTTTGCTTACATAACCTCAGGTTTACTTTTCTCTTTGTCAGCAAAGTTTGAGATAGAAAAAATTCTGATAAAATTCAACTCAATCCTATGAGCAAGTGGAGAGAATTTACTCTGTTCAAGGATGAGAAAGTTTGTGAAGCCACACTGGCAAGACACCAGCTCTTGGCTGTGGCTTTTGGCTTAAAAAGCTAAAAACCAAAGCTTTTTTGTCCACCTTAGCCATCTGCATGTATCTCAATACATGAAACTACAGTCCATTTAAACTTAGTATTGTCCACCTCTGAAGAGAACACTGGGTTTGTATGGCCTGGTTTTCCGTAGCAGGGTAGCCACAGAGGTGGCTTAAGTAAGAAGCTGCCAGAAGCTTCCCCCATATCCAACAGCCAGTCCATGGTGGCTCCAGGACAGACCTGCCAGCGTCCAAGGCTGGGCCAGTTTGGTAGTTACATGTCTGTGATAGCATGGGCAAAAAGCAGATACAACTCCAGCCAGTGTGAGAATATGGGAGAGGATCAACTCTGCAGACACCAAGGTCAGTGAAGAAAGAGAGGGAGACAGGGCTCGAGGTTCTGGAGCTGAGAAGGAGGGAGGGTTGGGGGAAAGCTGTTTTTAGGATCTTGTTTTATTTCTCATTATCATTCTCTGATTTTGTTAGTAATAAATTCAATTATTATCTGCAATCTGACTTTTGCCCAGGACAGTATATGGTGAGTGATCTCTCCCTTGTACAGCTGAGGAGGGGAGTAATTGCATGGCTTCGGTGCATGTCTGGCATCCAGCCTGGGTCAGATCACTACAATACCACTGTCCATATGTAATTTAATATATGTAATATATATGTAATAGTTTAATATATGTAATAGTTATGAGAATATAGAATTTAATGCATTAAATTCAAAGCAAATCTAGACAAAGCAAGCTTGAAGCAGCAGGAAAAATTAGAGGGTGAGAGATATAGACTATGCTGAAATTCTTTCCAGTTTGCAGAGAAAGCATCAGAGAGGAACATGGGCCCACAGAAAAAAATGAAACAAAAAAGCCCCAAAAAACCCCAAAATAACCAACCAACAAAACCCAACTGTTTCTCTTTCCATGTATAAATTATTTGTCAAGCTTTAAAGTTTATCAGCACACAAAAGTAGAAATAATCTTTATGATAAAATCAGATGGGGAAAGGAAGAAAGAGAAACTCTCTTGATGTATTAACGACTGAACTGACATTTATTCCTTTAATATCTTCAGTCTTTAAAAAATATATTACAACCTTCTTCTCTCATCCTTCTTCTCCTGTTGTCTCTACCAGAGCTTACCTCCACAGAAGTGGTGCAGAATACCTTTTATCTCCTCATCAACACTTCTCAAATTCAATTGCTTAGTTTATATTGCAGAAAGGACAAACTCCAAGAGAACTGCAAAACTGCATACTTCAGGAGCCAAGAAATTTCTGCGTGCTTAATTTTGCAAACTCTTCTGTGGAAAGAGTAACATCAAATAAAAAGTAGAAATGGGGTGAGTGTAGTTGAAAACTTACACTCTTTTAGATCCATTAGAATGTCTTCCAGTGCCCTATTTTCTCATTTTCAGCTACACATGACTAATAACAGGCCTTGTTCTAGCCACAGTCAAGTCTTTAGCAAAATTTTCACAAAACCTAGTAGAAGCAAAATTATGCCATTACTTCATTTAAGGAAAAATTTGTATAAAAACAATACTTCCTTTCATATTTGAGCTACTCTTTACCACCTACATCTTTTAATGAATTTATCCTTTAATGAATGCAATGCAATTTGGTTGCATGTTGTAAGATAATTCCTTTGAAGGGTTATTGACATTAGGTTTTGTGCACAACCACAAAGGAAACACTAAATGACATGTTACTCTCCTGCTGCTCCATCTCTGCCACTCTTATTATGGGAAATTGCACGGCAGTCTGAGCTCTGAAGGCTCTGATTACCTCTCTTTCCATGTTGATACTGTCAGATTGTGGTTTGACCCCTCAATTAACATTTGCAAAAGTAATTATATATTTTCAGGGTTGATTTTTTTCTTATATATTGTGGGCTGAATTTGCTCATGGCACCATTTTGAGAAAGTACATTCAAATAGGAGATTCACAGATGTTATTTTTATTTCATGTTGTCATGCTTTCATCAGCATTATAAAGTGTTTGAACCAATTTTGTCTTAACATGAACAAAAGAGCCTTTCTATATCAGAAATTACACTGTGCTAAAGCTTTTTTTCCATGTTCACTTTTGACAATTCAACATGAAATTTTAGGTAGCTCTCTCTCCTTCACAATTGTGCTTTACACATTGTGGTGCTGCCTCAAGGCACATAAATTAATGCAGAATGAGTTAGCACAGACATGAGAACTAATATATGATAAATTAGACTGGGTTTTATTTTGAGGTAACATAGCAATGATGCTTCAGATACTCAAGCCACCAGGGATGCTGCCCATGCCATGGCATTCTGATATACAGATATCTGTTTCATTTCTTCAGATTAGATTCCCAGCCTTATGGAAATAAATAAATGCTGTTAAAAGGATTAAAAAATACTACAAATAGTTTTTGTTTTCTCAGTGCTATCTCAATCATGTTTTGAAATGAATGAAAGAAATTTAATAAAGAAATTTAGTAAAGTTAATACAAGTTAAAGCAGGATATACCTGGGAACTCTTAAATGGTTATTGGTTCCAAGCAATGGAGGTATCTCTTTTAACAAATATAAAACTGAATATTATGAGTTTGTCAAAAGCTAGGCTAAGAACACACAATGGGAATATCTCTAGCTTTTGTCAGATTTGTGTTCTCTTGTAACTTTTATAATTGTGCCAGTGGGAGTAGAGCAAGGAAAATGCTCTGCTCATGAGAGTTTCACTTGGACATACTCTCAGAAAGGATGATTGACACCTCATTGTCTTCCATGTTTCAGCATTAGGATGTACAAATACAAATGAATTTATGTTAATTTGTATTGCCTTCAGAAAGAATGGAAGCACAGCTACAACATACATAGGGTTATGTCTGTGTATTACCTAACTCAACGAGATCATTTAAGTAAACCAGCTCTCTAAAACTGTTCTGACAGGATTAGTTCTTTTGGAAGAAAAAATCAGAATTAGAATGAGAAATATAGCTCTCCCATAACCAGAATATTAGCATTAAAAATCAGAAACTCTGGTCACTGAATCAAGTATGTCATTTATCCTAGCCAGAATATAAATGAAACGCATTAGAACAAACATTGCAACTTAAGTTGCTTTGCTATGCTTATTTCACACACCCTCATGCCAATAACTTCGGACTAGTAACAGGTTTCTGAAAGAATAAAGTGGTAGTGATAATAATTTTTAAAAATGGTTTTCAACTCAAAATATCCATTACTTTCTACTAGTTTTAAAAAGTGAGAGACCTTCTTTAGTCGTGTTTTTCAAATATATTTCAGAATTTTTCTCAAAGTATTTTTGGCATTTTTTCACCAAATTTCAAATACACGTGTACACTAATGACTCTCTGTTTACCATGAGAATAGATTTATTTAATTTGCATGTGTCAAAAAACTGGAATGAGTAAATATTCTAATCGAATGTGTTCATGTCTTTTATTGAAACCAGATTTCCTGAAAGTATTCTTCAGGAAGTCAGCTAACACTGAAGTTTTTCTTCTAAATCACTAGCAAAGCATTCCAGCAAAGGAGAATTCAGATGTTCAGATAAAGGTAAATAAGAAAGAGATATGGCTGTCAAATTTGGGGACAATGTCTCAAATGCCTCATATGGTAGCCCACATACTACCCTTTTGGTCAGACTTCTTCCAGCCATAGAAAATAGTATTTAAAGTAATATTTTTCACTTAAAACCCACTTCCAATGGACTGCATTTCATCTTTTCACTAGTCTCTATGAATGCAATTTATTAATCATATATTTTTATGGGGTTTTTTTAAAGCTATGTTTAATTGATTCTCATCTCCTTGGGAAAAAAAAGCTATACAGTGTATACTGAGGTTGCTACTTCAAATATTCTGGAGGGTATGAGCATGCCCTTTTTCTCAGAGTGCCTGTATAGCGCTAATCATAGTTAATTCACTTAACAGTAACATGAACAGTCAGTGTGTTTGCTTCTTCAAAAATTCTACCATAGTCTCATTATTAATTAATGCACTATTATCTGGTAATTGCTGTCACTTCCTTGACTGTACATCATATCACCTACCCTGAATTAGAATAATACAGTAATCTGTATTGAGAGTCATAGCTGGCAGAAAGAAAATGTGCTTGGGGTTTTTTTTTCCCATAGTCAGACTATTTTGAAGAATCCTTTGCCAAAATATGGTCTTTGAAAAAATTCAGAAAGTTTGTTCAGAGAGTCAGAGAGTCTTTTGTTCCACAACAAAATGTATCTGCTAGTTCTAATTCCTCTGGATTTTTGTGGTTTCAGCCTCTCTACTTGTTTGAACTTCAGGCAACTAACATCATTTACTGCATCCCCTTCAGTCATGGGCACTTATCACCAGCTGCATTGTCAGAAGTTTACCATCCAAGCTAGGGAAAGTCTTAAAATAAAGAGCTTCTAAGTAACTCAGCAGAGAGCAACCACAGCTGTAATTACAGCAAGAGAGAGATCATAAAAGGGTAAGGTGGCCTCCTGCAGCCATTGACAAATGTTAAATTATAAATACATGTTAAGCTATTCCTTCAATTTTTTTTAATGGTCAAACTAATATTCCATCCATCTTGCAAGCAATATTTTTCCCCCAGTGGAGACAGTTGTCTCCTAATTCAGTTTGCTCTGAAATTAAAGCCTCATTCCACCACTCAAATTCAGGCTATACAGAGCAGTCAAAAATATAGAGGCAGAACAATTTCTGGCACTATTTTAAAGATAGTGTTGAATACACTGAAGATACAAGATAAAACCCAAACATCCACACATAAAGTCTGACTGTGCTTGACCTCTATTTCCCCATCCTAAGCCAACTAGCATCTCTTTTCAGATAAAAGGAACACTGGGAATGGGATAACAGGAACATTGGCACATCACATGCCAGAAGCCTGGTGTTGATCTGCAGACAGCAGCTGGAGGAAGGAACCTGTCTGACATCTTTTTCTCCTTCTCTGAATCCCCAGGCAAACCTTCTGGGAGGCAGTCTTTGGCCTGGGGCTGTGAGGCGCAGGAACAAGCTGTCCACTTTTTGAGGCTGGAAAAGGTGAACTGCTCAGTTCATTGTGGGGAAAATAGCCAAATCTTCCCCTTGACATTCACTTTGATGAATTTTTTGTGTAACAACATTTGAATTTTAAAAAGAAGTTTTCTAATTTGTACCTAAGCTCTGCACTGTGAATTACATGCAATGCTTGTTCGAGTGTGATGGGGTTCTTGACACTTAATGCAACTGAGAAGTCGTGCTGACCCTTAGAAGGAAGCTACATGAACCAACAGATTTGGCAAAGATAAAGGGCAAAGAAGCTCAGCAGATGTCATAAAGACAGAGACGTATGCGCTTTCAAAACTCATCCCCACATAAATATGATCTAACAGATGCAAGAGCAGACTCTAATATACAGCTCTGCTCTCAAAGTAACCATCTCTGCCAGTGGGCTAAAACTAGTCCTGCTGTGCCTTGTGAATTATGTCAGTTCATGTTGGTGAAAAGTTTTATACTCTACAGCCTTGGCAAAACCAATGCAATTAAGCCTGAATGAGCTGCTGTACCATTCCCTATCCTATATCAGTAGAGGTGTTTAATCTACTTAAGCATATCAGTGCCAAATACACTAAGGTAATTGCATTGTGGACCTAACAAGAGGGCATCATTTTACTTGCAGCATTTTTGTGACAGGTGATAATGTGCAACATGGAAAGAAGCCACCAGGTTAAAGAAGCCAAGAGGTTCTAATAGCCAGGACTGAATTTGCTGAGCTACATTTACTGGGGAGGGAGAATCTGCAGTTGTAAAGATTATTATCTTGTGTGACAAAAGAAACCCATACTTTTAAATGTAATTGGCCTTACTGAGGTTTTCATTGTTTTGACTGTATGAGTAGGAAGTAAAGCTAGCAGAGGTGATAAGAGCTTCCTAATGAGCATAATTTAAAAGTCAAATACAATCTTCAGTTTTTCTCAAACAGGTTTGAACCAAGTCCCTTGGAGGGCCTAAAGAAAAGCCATTGTACTGGTCACCAGGATTTATCAGTGACAAGGGAGAGCTCTACCCTGCTACATGATACAAGGCATTGTCTCCTCTGTTCCTGGCTGACAGTCACATGCTAAGAAATGGGACATGCTAAGGAATGGTTTAAGGAGCAACCCAGAGCCTTAGCCACTCAGTGGACCCCAGAAATGTGCTGCATTGGCAGATTGCTGACTCCCACACTAAAGCAGGCAATGTGCCAGTCTGAAATTGTGCTGTCTCTGCACCAAGTTCTGCTTAAAACTTCATGAAACTGGAGGGTAAATATAGAATCGTTTTTTAACACTGAAATTCAACAGCCAAGCAGCTGATACCATTATTTATTGGGAGCAAAACCCCCAAGACTTATCTCCTTACGTTTCTGCCAGAGAATTTAATGCCACATGCAAAAAAAAGTAATGTTTTGACTTTGCTGATTCTGGTCAGAACTACTTGCCACTACAGTGAAATAGATCATTCTATCAGTTGTGTGAAAACTGTCAAAGCTCAAAGTGAGATCCAGAATTAATGATCCTACCACTTCAGGGTCCAGCAGAGGTATTTCTGCATTCCAGGGAGCCTTTTAAATTGTCAGATTCAACACAAGGAAAATGAAATTCATTAAAAGTTTGTTGCTCTCTCCACCTTATCCAAAGTCCTTCACTGCTGTATTGAGGTAACATGAATCAGTGTTTCATATTTGAAACATATGAGGGAGGTTTGATTTTACAGGATGCAAGATAACATCTGCTATAATTACGTACTCCATTCAGCAGTAGTCAAATGGTTAAAGAAACTAAACAGTTTCTTTAGTGTTCAATGTGTTCTATTAACTTGCTATTGAGAACTTTTCCAGGAGTCTGTTGACAATGAGATTCTCTTTTAGTTCCCTGAAACTGAACAATCTTTTAACATCTGCTAATTTAAATGGTTTTTAAATCTCTGTTGTGACTTCCCTTTCCCATTTCCAGTGGAAATAAAGGATCAGCTACTTCTCAGAGTACCTACCATGTCTATCTTAGGCAGCTGTGGAATTCAGATCCTTGAAGGGAAATGTTTTAGCTGAGCTAATCCTCTAGGGATGATCACTTATTGTACACAAACACTAGGAGTTTTTTCCAGATTGCATGTGAACCCCTTCAGTTATAATACTTACTTACTATTACATTTTTATTGTATGCCCCCGCTGCCATGGTAATGCTTTTGGGTGGATGCCAGAATCCCATTTGATTACTTGTATTGTATTTATCGAGGGCATCTGATGCTTTGGGAGGGTATTTTTTATGAAGGCAGGATCACTTTATGTAAATGTATACCTAGTTACACAATACATGATGTCAGGTAAAGAATAGCACCAAGAGAAAGAAACAAGAATAGTTACTATTACACAATACCTGTCTGCTCCTGTTGACATCTGGACAATTAAGAAGGAATGATTTTCCCCATAGCCAATAGCAATTTTGCCCTTGATTGTAATCTCCAGAGGCTAGGGACAAGTTTAACCCAACTCTACATGTAACATCCAGGAGAACCGAAGTAACTTTGAAGACCGCCCTAAGCTTAAATTTTAGGGTTTTTTAAACTTGATGGAAAATGAGGCTGTACCCCAAAGGACACCAAATATGCTATAGGAGACAATTAAAGAGGAAACGTGCTGAGAGTCACACACACAGATTTCTAGTGTCAAATTCTTGAACACAAAACTCAGCCTTCTGGAAAAAGGAGAATTAAATTTATGACTTCATGCAAGAACTTTTTATTAAGTTCTTTTCTGAAGATCCTTTAATTAGCTAGCCTGTTTATTATGCTTTTGGACTCCTACTACCTTGGCTAATAGAGCTTTTCTCACTTTTCTTCTGATCATTTAGCTTTTACTAAATTGTTTGAGTTTTTATATGCTGACTGGGGAAGGAGGACAGGAGAAATGAAAATTAAAAGTACAAATGTAAAGACAGAAACTTGCAAGGAGATGCTTGGCTGATGCAGCACCACCATGGCTTTCTGCAGCCATCTGTATTATGGAGATAATTGTGTGGATCAGAAATCCTTTGAACAGCCATCATATATACCCATCAGCCTTTGAAAGCTGATAATGGTTATGTTGTGCAATGTTTAGAAAAATGAAATGCTTTGTAGGACTCACAGAAAACTTCTTATTATGTTAGTATTATTTTATCGTGTTGTATCTGAACTGAATGAGAACCTATAAACAAAAGTCACACACCCACATACAAAATTTTGATTCTAGGATTGCCATTGACATTAAATTCCATGAGGCAATAGCTGTCTACTCAAAATACAGCTTCCAGGCCCGGAAAATCTTCAAGATGAAAGCATTTCAAATAAAGTCAATTTATCTGTCTAGCCTACTGTATACAAGACCCATGTAAGCAACAGAATTGTTGTGTTCATTGGGTATTTCATTAAAATTATTGTAGATAAATAAAATCAAATATTTTTAGATATGGTGGAAGCTCATCTAAGCTTTATTTGATTAAAACATGGTGGGTTTTTTACTCTTTCTCTTTGGATAAAAAAAATCAAAATATAAATGGAAATAAAATTTCTATCAAAAAAGAGTTTTAATACTGATGACTAGGACTGGCTATTCAGCAGCCTAAATACATCTAAAGGGAAATGTACTTAAGCTCCATGGAAACCCATCTACTACCACACAAAAGTACTTGTACAATCAGCCAGACCATGTAAACAAAAAACTGATCTGGCAAATCCAGCTACTTGTTTCTAATATAGTGTGTTGGAACCCCCAAAGTTGTTCTTTTCTGTCACTCATAAATTTTATGCAATACCTTAAAATGTTTAAATTAAAAAATTCAAAAGGACCTTACAGAAATAATCACATTGACTGACATTAATTGTGCTTATGTTTTTCAGCTAGTAATGTAAAAACACTCCTATGAAAACTTATTCCACCATCCACTGTACAGGGGCAGTAAGAAGGAAAGAAAGCTGAAACTGAAAAACTATCCAGTTTTTACCCAGTGGAGGTAAGGGGATGAAACAACACAGAGGAGCAAAAAATTACTTTTCCCTGTTTCTACCCTGATATCTCAGAACTTTGTTCAGGAGCAATATTTGGAATAAAGCCACAGAAGCCATTAGGCACCTTCACAAATCCTAGCTGGAATGCTAGGGGCAGCTGAAAGAAATCTCTGGTAAGTATGATGTTGAATTTGTTTTTAACTTTTTGTAGTACTTTTTTTACTATGCAAGCCAATATTTTAAACACTATTTCAATTTAAATCTAGCTTAGACTTGAAGTTGCTGATCTAATTCAACAAAGCCATTTATGTTAGAAGTAGACTGAAAAAAAACTTCTTATTTGAATGGGATCCCAGAGAGTTACAGAGTTACTCTCTGCTGAAACTGCACAAGATGATGTGAGAGCTGATAGTCAGAAGTTCAGGAAAATGTGGGCTCTCAATAGCCAGGAAAACCTCTGGCATCGTGACAAGGCAGAAGGTCCTTACAAATTTCATGGCTAAAATGATTGGATTGGCCTTCAGCTGATGCAAATATTGCTCTAATAAAATGAGCCAAGACATTCCATCACTGAAGACTCTGTGCCAACTTCTTCAAAATCTTAAATTCAAAACACTATTTTTCTTGGCATAAGAACAAAAATGAGCAGAACAATAAGAAAAATTGCTAAATAGCTTTTAAAAAAATCTGCTAGTACCCCCCCAAATTAAAAATCATAACTGATCTGGGAAAAATATATGTAACTCCAGACTTCCGAGAGATACAAGACCCTGGCTCAAAACTATAAACAAGTTGCAAAATTATTTTTGAATGGTCATGTTCCCTTATGCAGAGTTTCCTTTCTAATAAATACTCTCAGACTGACATCCAGAGTCACTTATACATAGTTAGGGATATGTACTCACCATTATTACAGGAGTTTTATGTAACTGGCTTTTTTTCCTCTTATCCATTCAAAGACCACCTACTTGAAGAAACAGATATAAATACTCTTGAATTGTTCATAGGACTCATTTTCTGAGATGGGATTTAGCTGCCAACAAGGTCACTCAGCTTTCTTGACTATTATTGGTTAATTTGGTTTATCTTCGATATGGTCTCTTATTAACCAATCTATTAATCTAACTGTCCTTTTCAGATAATGTAATACCTTCATACCCATTTCCCTTATCAGCTAAATTAATTTTGCTCCATTGAAGCAACCACATAAATCTTACACTGTAATGTGAGATAAGATATAAAAATGCAGCCATGAAAATTTAGGTATGAACTAATTTTTGATAATGTGACACATGATTTTGAGGAAATCTGGATGACATGACTGCATCAGTGATGTAAGTCTGCAGTGCAAAATACCTGGTGCTGGCAATCTGACATCAACTCTGCAACTATAACCCTGAACTTAATGCATGGTAGCCGTCAGAGTATATCCTTTCAGTTTCTATTCATCAGGAATTAATCTTTCTCATATACTCCAAAATCATTCCACAGAGTGAAACAAAAACCTTTAAATAGGGGTGATCAGGAGATTCCCCTCTCTCTTCCTTTAGTACACCGGTGTAGATGCATCCTGACTTGCAGGAACTTTGCAGAGTTCTCTCAGTTCTGTACTTAAAATTACAAAATAGCCATTTCAGTGTTACCAGAAGAACAAGTTCTGTTGGGCCTCTCAGGTGGGAAGGAAATTGCTGCTGATGTTCTGGAGCAATGGAATAATGGGGTGATTATATTGATAGTGGAAGCAGAGATTTTGCAGAGGGTGCAAAGACAAGAGACCACAAGAGTTCAGTAGATCTCTGCGTACTTGCAAGCTAGCTGCCAAGCAATGACAAAGAGAGAACATTATATTTGAAAAACAAGGTATTCAGAAAGTGACATTGACATTTTTTGGCTGCAACTCTAACACAGGAGCTACCTGCAAGCTAATCACCACATGGGATAATAGATCACTGTGAAGCTGAGCTGTTAATACTTTTAAATGACCTCACAGACTGAGATTCACTTTCTCGTAGTTGCAACACACAGCACAAAGACTATTAGACTAAAGCAGTTTTTCTGTCTCCTTGTGGAACCATGACTATTTGATAGTCTGGTTTATTTGACATGAGTGGTTTTAGATTAAAAGAAAGAATCACATTGACTGACATTAATTGTGCTTATGTTCTTCAGCTAAAAATCTTTACATCCCGCAGCAGCATTTCTGATTATTTTGCTTGACCTTGATATCAGACAGCATCCTACAGCTCCTCAGGTCATCCTTTTGCATTCTTAGCCACCATTGCAACTTTTCCAACTTCTACTTAACAACAATTTTACAAATTTACACATTTACTTAATAACATATTACAAAGGATAGTAAAATGCTGGCTTAAGCAGTTCAAAGGGCTCGCCATCAAGCTGGTGTAATATTTTTCAGCAGTGACTTTCCCATAGGCAAGCAGTGCTGAATATTCAGAATCAACTGCGTATATGAAGTCTGGAACATGCAGTGGAAAAGGAAAAAGTGACCGGGTTAGTCCCCAAAAATTTAGATTGAGGCAGATAAGAGAATAATATCTGCTTTTACAGATTTTCACTTCTCTTTCTAAGCACACAGGAAAACTGAAGTCAATAAGGCTTTAAAATGCTTTGACAAATACTTTGGCAAATCTATTTGTGAAAGATGCAATATTTATCTGCACATCACATAAATACTCACTGTGGTCCGCTACTACTATCTGAATCAATACAAGAAGGAAAAATCCTAAATCTTTTTCATGAGTCAAAGTGAAAATGGACTATGCGCAATACAAATTTCACTTCTGAAACTTTAAACAAAAACTCTTTTTCTACTCTAGAGACATCCTTTTACAGACAAAGATTTAGAGAGTTAAAAAAAATGCCATCTAGAAAAAAAAATGTCACTACATGTGGCTTTATTTAAGAGAAAACAAGGGTTTCTTAATGTATTCTGGAGGCACTTCAAAGTTATTTTGCAAATATGCAAAGGAGATACTCATGTGTAAATTGTTAGCAGTGTAAGACACATTGCTACAACAGAAGGGATACTTGATACTATGGAATTCACACATCACAGTTACTCACAAGTGTAGGAAGAAAGTGGAGATTTGAAATCCTGAGGGCTAACGTCCTTTACTTGTCGATTTTAAAACCTTGTTTTTGGAAGAGGAACATTCCATAAATGCTAATAGAGAGTGAGAAGCTTCTGTAACTAGAGAGTATGCACACTAAAGCTACACCACAACAATTTTTTTAAAATGCATGTACCTTTTTCTCATGTATTTTTCCTCTTACATTAACAGCCATCCACAGTGACTCGAGGGTGCATTATCTCAAAGTATAGATTCTGAAAATTTGTGAGGAAAACTCAACAAGAAGCCCCAAACACTGTTTCTTATAATCCATCCACTGTGTACTTACAGGTGGTTTTTTTTTCTTTTTGCAGAAGAATGAGCACCCTGAAGTTCCTTTTCCAAGCAGTTGATTAGAGCCAAGCATTCAGCCTGGCCCAGCAAGTGAACAGGATGTGGAAGGATGTTAAACACATAGCTAGTTTGCCTGTCCTTTTGCTACTGCTCTGGGATCTAAAGAGCCATCGCCGTTACAAAAGCATCTACACAGGACCTTTATGCAAGGATGAATTTTATTTGATCCTAAATAGACTTTAAAGGCAGTGAAATGCACGTCACTGATCTGCACCCTGGGAATCTGACCAGTAAAAACAGGCTGCCTACTTTTTAGGTGCTGATTATATGTCACACACATAGCCACCCAACCTTCAATTCTATTAAATAACCTAAAAACAGAGTCTAGTAAGGTACACTTGATTTAGCCTAGGAAGATAAGGATACAAAAGCTTGAATCAGATATAGCCACTCCTTTAAGGGGACTGAAGCACATGCTATAAGAATATTTAAGTATCATGCTCAAGGAGCTACTTGTCTGGCAAATACATCTTCTCAAAGAGAAGGGTTTTTTTTCCCTATATGCTGGTCAGAGTAATGGTTTTATATTATGCCTTTTATTAATACAGATTTTCACACATTTTTATAACAAATTTTTAAAGGCTCCAAACTGAACTCAAAGTGACAATAATTCCTCCCTTTTTAAAGAGTCAAAGAGCAAGTTCTTTCCCCATTGCCTCCTCACCCTCCTAAGGCAGGCAAGTTGTATCCAGTGTCACAGGGCAGAGTCACAAATTTACTTTAATTTGAATATTTCCTCAATATTTCCTCCCAAAATATCTTTGCAGCCATCACCTAAAGATGAGGTTGATTCAGGGTCATGTCCTGCAATTGTCACTTCATCCAACTACTTCCAACACTGCAAAAACCAAACCTGTTTCCAGAGCAGCTTGTGAAAATTTTTAATTGGGGCATGGCAATCATAGTTTTCATCAAGGATTAGACATATTTATGGACCATTATTGTGTTTCCAATTAAATTACATTTTTTATCTTTTACACTAGAATGTCCTTGTGCTATGCTAACTGTATTAACAGCCAAACTGTGTCCACTTGTCCATATAAAAAGAAATAAAGTCTCAGCACTTGGCTGCTCTGTATCATTTGAACAGCACTTTGCTGTCTTGTCATTACAGACAAAAAACATTACAATGACTCTTTTAATGCAGTACAAATACAACTGTTTTCACTAACAGAATGAGTCACAAGGCCCTGTTTCCAGCAGATACCAGCTCTTAGTGGTGGCATGAAGTGACAGGATAAGGTCCATGATAGGCATGCATGCACACATCTTCTGTCAATATTAATAGATGTCATGGGGAAAAATGCCTGAAGAGCATAATTAAAATTTTTCCTTGAGACTAGTTCAAACCATGCTTGAGAAGACTTGATATTGCAGCCACCTGAAACTACTTTAGCTTCAGAAGCTTTTCTTTCAGGGTTGTTTTTGGGTGCCCAGCACATATCAGAGATAATTCTTGCCATTTCAGTTTGCACTCTTAATAGTCCATTCATTGTTCCTTTGATAATTTTGCTTGCACACGTAGGAAAACTGTAGGAACTGTGTCAGAATATTACTCCTACAAAATGTCTGACACAGGAAGGATAATTTGGAATGGATCAGAACTCAGGTCTAGTAAATGTTGCTTCAATTTAATAATACTTTAAACAACTGCAAACACCTCTGGTGAGGAACTCTCATAAGGTACTGCCCCAAGATGTGATTCAAATACAAAGTTCACTGAGCAGTCTCTTGATTTTGGGCCTATGCTAGACTCACTGGTGGTAATTATATGCTGCTGTAAAGCAGTTTTTGTTAATTCACTGCTGTTCCTTCAGTAATTTTGCAATCTTGGAGTATCATTATTTTATCTTAGGTATGGATTATGTTTAAACAATTTCTGGCTGCTCTTCAACATCTGACCTATTGTAGATGCTACAGAGGTTTCTACTCTTCATGCAGAGGACAGAAAGCCTCTTCAAAGGCATCTGAGACCTCACCTGTGTGATTCTTGCCATGTTATTTCTTGATGCCTCACTGAGCCCATGTGAAAATCATTGCAAATTAAGCCTGGCCCTAAAAGCGGGGCAAAGCAAAACAGCGATAGAGAGTTTAAGGAAGGTGTAAGGTAGCTGCCGGGTTGTTCACAGAAAAGAGCAATAGAATACTTAACCTACCTTAGATTTCTTTCACCAAACTTCCCATGATTTTAATCAGCTATGCTGTTTTCACAAATGAAACCACAGGCTAGGGCTGTATTGCTAAAAAGTAGTATTGGACATTTGCATTTTATCTGTTGTTTTCTCACTTCTCACTCATGAAAATTGGTTAAGACACTGCAAGCATCTGATGGCAAGAATGGAAAACCTGGAGGTTTGATATACAATATTTGTCCAGAAATATTAGATTCTTAGACTGTGTTAGGTTTTTTTTTTTGGAAACATCTCATGGTTTTGTGAAATGAGCCAAAGAGAATGGGAAATCCATGGGAAAGTTTTAATTCAGAGTCATACTGCCCATAAAAGACTCATACAGATGCATCAGGTAATGTTCCTGTTACAGACTGACTTGGTTCAAATTGAAGTACAACATTTCCAGAATTGGCTTATAAAATAACTGTCACACAAGAATTAAAAGGCAGATGGATTTATTAATTTAATACTTTCCATAGCTTCCTCTGTGAGCTGGTCTTTGATCTGAGCAAATGTGTTTTCAACCAAATGTTACAAAAGTCAGTTCTTTCCGTGGGGTTAGGTAATCCTGGAATGTGCTAGCAGATATATTAATGATCTTTAGGAAAACAAACCCAATTACTTCAGAACACCCACTTACCATATTTTACATTATTTTCAGCCATGATATCACTGAGACTGTCTTTAAATCAAACAAGCTAACAAGAGGAAAGGAAGTAAGTAACAAAAGGCATTCAGCAATTATCACCCTTTTAACAGTTGAGGAGAATTAAGACCATAAGTTCTGTACACTGCAAAAATATCACACTGTGTTGTGCAGTTTCTTCTTAAAAAAATCCCAAGCTGCGTCAAATCTTATTTTTTTAATAGGCTAATTACATTTCTTAGAAAACATAGCAATACACTTCTGACATTAGCATCACAGATGGCCAGTGCTTCCCTTGATCAGCAGCTTCACTGGAAGTTGTTGTGAGGAGCAGTTGCCTCCATGTCAGGAATATTTATGTAGAACATTTAAGAATTGCACAGCCCTTCTACTGCAAGCTTGTCTGGCAGTGTTCCAGCATTAATCAACAGTATTTATACCAGAATGGAAAATTCAAAAGTCAAATTCCCTATTAAATACAAATCATCAAACAGACAAATAAAAAAAAACAGAACACAGTACAAAAGAAATTAAGATCTTCAGAAAAAAAAATGAGAGTGAAGGTTGTCATTTTCTTTCCATTGAAATGGTACT
The DNA here is from genome assembly GCA_013399455.1 of Anthoscopus minutus. Classification (NCBI taxonomy): domain Eukaryota; kingdom Metazoa; phylum Chordata; class Aves; order Passeriformes; family Paridae; genus Anthoscopus; species Anthoscopus minutus. Next base: position 116,391 of record VWYI01040382.1, on the reverse strand, counting down.
ATAAATGATGGTGAAATTAGATTAGATGGACCTCTGTCCAGCTTTATCGGAAAAATAATATTCCACTTATAACATATTTTGACTGTTCAGCAAAGTAGTTTTTAAAAAGAACAACAAATACACAGCTTAGTGATGCTATTGCACATTGACATGTAAAATTATCTTCATATTATAAAAGCAATACCTACCCTAAAGAGATTTTCTTTCTTGTTCACTTACAGAAACCATAACTGCACTCAAAATCATTTGTTTACAGAGTCCAAAATATACAGCACATTTGACTGCTGAGATGAGCATAATTTTTTGATACAAATATAGGGAAATAACAGCCATTTAGCTTAGAAGCTGGTATTATTAATTAATTCTTAAAAAATCCAGTAAAAATATAGAAGTGCTCTGAGCAGAATAGGGATGATCTTACAACACATTATCTGTACTCCACTGCCCACCTTCATCCTCTGGAATTTGATCCGGGGCATAAAGAAGATGCAAAACTTCTCTGCATTCCAAGGAAAGCTGCTCCCATCATAGCAGACACTATGGGACCAAATAATTTCAGTGCCCTAGAGTATCTTGGCTACAATTTGGGGAGGTTTTAGGGCTACAGATCTCAGAGACTCCTCCCTTGCAGTCTGGTTTCTGACACCCAAGCTACAAAAAGTGCACGTGACTGTCCAGTTTCTATCCATTTCCTTGTGGTTAGCTCTCACTTCAGACACCAGGCTTGTGATGGTGTCTATGTGCATTGCAAGCTGGAGCTTGTTTAAAGGCATGCTTAGCTTAGGTTAAGCATGTGGCTTAATTAAAGTGTGTTTTATGCACTTCAGTCTGATAATACAAAAAGAAGGATTGCATTGATCTGCTTGAAATGCAGCTGCTACATGGTGTCATGGAAATAAGTTCTAAAAGCTTTTGATTCATTTTCTTTTAACAGTCTCAGTTTCAAGACCTACAACTAATAGGATCAGCACAAGACAAGCTTCTCAAACATAATACTATTCTAGAAACTGTGGTTGCAACTTCTCACAAGTAGAAGCTTACAGCAGTTCCCAGTTAAAAGCTTTAAATAGACGGGGACTATCAACTGGTTCCATATGTTCCTCTCAGACATACCAGCTTCCATGAAGACTTTTTCCCAACTGGAAGAAATCTGCTTTTGGAAAGGCAGGCTTTTGATAGCTTACTAGTTTTTTCAACAACTGCCTAAATTTCAGTTCCAGATTGGCTGAAATCATAAACTATTTGGATTATTTCACTGCTAACTATTTCAGTGATGATATATTCTGTTCCAGCTGTAGTTGGTTTCAGCTGAATACACTGATGTTGGAAAATTGATCTAACCATTCAAAGCTGTTCACACTTCAATATAGAATATATAATTCTCTTCTGCTGGTGGGACTTCCAAACAATTTAGTGATTAAATTAACAAAGTGAATTGTTAAAAAATTATAAAGGCAATGATAATGTGCTGGTTTTAAAATAATGGGAGATTGCCTCCAGGGATATGTTCACATTATATTTTCTCTTTTCTTTTTCCAACACTGACCTAGAAAACTGAGGTTCTTGTGCAATTACAGTTTCAGGAGGTGAGGTTTTTGAGAAAACTAAATTTTGCAACACAAGTCATGCTGAGGTAAAGACCTACTTGACTCCTGTTAAGTATCATTTTTCCTGAGTACAATGTGAAACAGCAACTTTTTGATTTTACCCAAATCCTTAGCTTCCGTTATTTAAAATGTTGCCTGCAAAACCATCCAGCGGAATTTGCAGAAGGACTGAACATATTTTTAAGGTGTGACTTGTCACTTGCATTTCTGATACAGGAGTGGTAGTAATCTATGGTATCCTGAAGGGAAGAGAGAACTTCACTTGTATAATTTTCTATTTGTATGAAAATGCTCAGCTTGTGTTAGTTCTCCAGAATCTCACATTTATACTTCCTCTTCAGCCACAATAAATTATATGCTTTTACACAGTCTGGGAAAATTCTTTCATTTGAAAGCTCCTGTGGAAGTTTGCCCATCCAAGGGTCAAAGAGAATGTAAAAATCCATTTGAGAGTCACAGCTTCTGGTTGCCAGCTCAGGTGGGTGCAGAGGCTGACCTGACTGTGCACTGTCACTCATGTGCCCTTTCTCTAAGAGAAGCACAGGTTAGAGTCACTGTTCTGTATTTGCTCACAAGCACATTTTGGATTCACAACCAATCCCAAGTCAGCTTGCAATCCTCTCCACCCATCTCATGAAACAAAATTCTTGCTGAGCGGAATGTGAGATGCAAAGAATAAGTATATATTGAAAAGTAAAATAAATCCTTCGCATGTTGCCAGCTAAGACTTTAAAATGGTAACTTTTAAGCAGTTTTCTAAAGGTTAGATACTCTGTTGATCTTTTGGCATGAGATAAGTATAAAATAATTGTAAATAGAAAAACTATTTTAAAGATCTTTTCACTAAGTGTCAGCCTAGAAAATCTGTATAGTGAATTTTGAATGGATGCTAGATTTGGGTTAACTGGTTTTAGTTACTAAAGTATGAAGGTTGCCACATGGGGAAACAGTTCCAGCAATTATTGTGATGCCCACAGCAATGTCAGATTGCTTATGTTATCTGCCTCATAGTTTCACATTTAAGGCCAAGGAAAAAAAAAGTAATTCATCTTATTCAACATGTACTTCACAGGTCATGGTATTTCATTGAAACCAATTTTGTAATTTTCTTTAAACTACTACTTTTCAATCCTCCAAAGATTTTAAATGACAGATGAACTAGAACAAAACTCAGTGTTTCATGAACATAGCTTGGCTCAGAAGAAAACCAGGCCAGCTCAAAGCACAACTTATCGACCACTGACAGCCCACTTTTACTTTTGATTAAACCCTGCTTCTTGAGAGAAAGGTAAAGGACATTTAGGTAATTGCACATCATCCTGCATGACCCAGGCAGGCAATCCACAGCAGCACAAGACTTCCATGCTGCCACAGACACCAGCAGTTTGTGAAAGTGTTTTTTGATAGAGCTTCTAAAGCTTTAGTGAAATAATGACAGTTAAAGTCAAAATGCAGAAAAGCATGCTGGGGAAAGGGTCCTAGAAACCATGGAAATTCCTGATCAAAGATATGACATTAAAAGATAGAAAACAAAATAATAGATATCTCTGGACATACTCTGATGTCAAGTCTATTTCTGCACACTTTGCTCAATTGAGAAAGGAATAAGTTCTGTATTTTTTCATATTGGTCAAATTTCACAATTGCAGCCAGGTCATGCTGCAGAGAAACAAAACCTGATCCTTTTCTGGCAGCTAGTGACAATTTCCTTCTGTGCTGTGGACTGGAGAAGTTTGATGTTGCTGAGCATCAGATGGTAGCTGCATTCCTTTCGGGCTGTTTCCAAGCTAGGAGGACAGCTCTCCCTTGCTTACCATTATGCCACAGTTAATGTGGGAGAAGGTTTCTGGTTTTCAGAATTCAAAGTGAAAGCATGGCCATAGAGAGAGAAGCAAAGATCATGATCAGCAAGAAGGGCTTCTCCTAGTTGTCGCTGTGCTCTGCAGAAAGAAACCACATTGTCATTTTCCTGCTGGTTTGTTGCATATTCTAACTTTATTCTTTATGGCTTACATTGTCATACAAAGAGTTTTGGTCTGTTTTCAGTGTATTTTTCTCTATTTTTCTCGGAATATATGTAATATAGTTGAAAATGTAGCAGCAGCCATTAAGTTTTCCTTTTGTCAGAAAAAAATTACTTATTAACAACTTTTACTTCCTTACAATGTCATTTTCTAGAAAATAAAAAAAAGACCTGATCTCATGGAGGAGAATCCCATTAATACTAATTGGTTTTAAATGACTAGTCTGTTTTAAAGGTTATGCAATTATTAGAATGCTGCTTCATTCTCTTGAACCAGAGAGGGAAGACACTTTAACAATGGATAAAATTCAAAACTGACAAATTCAGCCCAGTAAGTTACTGCTGCATGATTCAATAATTTATGAAACATAAGGAATGCAAAGAATTGTTTCCAGGTTGCCCAAATTTTTCTGTCTGCATTCTGTGTAATGCTATACAAATTGCAGTCTATCCAATTTCTGATTAGAATAGCTTTCTATCATTCTCTCTGCCCATGTATAGAGATTTCTTTTAATGAATAATTAGTAGTTCACTTACATTTTTCACTTTCTGTTTCAGAGTGACCTTCATGACTTTAAGGATCTTTTCCTTTTATTTCTTTTTCCCTTGGAATAGTCTGAGGCAAAAATCCACTGCCTCAGAAAAGCAATTTCCTTGTTCACAGTTACACAGCATAGTCATGCCTTTGAGACAATTTTAATTACAGTGGCCTTTAATTACAAGGCATTTCAGTAGCAGGGCACAAAACCATATTTTTGTACAAGTGTCAACAGTGCTGAAAAAATATATCAGTCTTTCCTTTTTAGTAAGCATGAGATGCCACAAACCTTTGCAAGATCTTGCCTGAATCAGAGATTTTCATAAGTCATTCTATCATCAGAGGAATTGTTAAGCAACCCTGGCAATACAATAATTGTTTACTTGCATAAGAAAAAGGTGAAATAAAATCTAAATAAAATGTAATGTCTTCTAAAAATGCAGTTTACCTTCCTTAAGAGCTGTCAAAAATTCTACTTGAAAAACATGAACCATTTGAACAGCCTTTTGAAGCCTATTCTGCCTGCAGCTCTGCTACTGGTGGTGCATGCACAAGATAGATTGTGTGTCACATTAGCAGCAGCTTTACATCTCAGGTTCAGATACCAATCTTCCCAAATCAGCTGCAGTTTCCTCTTCCTAAGAATGAACAATGTATGCTGTATCCCAAGCAGTTCTTAGAAGTGTTCTCATGGCTGAGCAAACTCAAACAATATAACGTCTCTTGAAAAATTAAACAAATAAAGCTATGTTTAGATATCTTCTGAAACAATATTTTTTCTCTCCTAATCTTTAATACATTTTACCATTCATCAAGTACTGTGTCTAGTCCTAGCCTCCCCACTTCAAGAGGGATGCTGAGGTGCTGGAGCATGTCCAGAGAGGGGCAGTGGAGCTGGTGAAGGGTCTAGAGAGAAAATCTTTTGAGAAGCAGCTGAAGGATATAGAGTTGTTTAGCCCGGAGGAAAGGAGGCTCAGGGGTGACCTTATCACTCTCTACAACTGCCTGAAATGTGGTTGTAGCCAGATGGAGCTCAGCCTCTTCTCACAGGCAACAAGTGACAGGATGAGAGGGGACAGCCTCAAGCTGTAGCAGGGGAGGTTTAGGCTGGACATTCATAAGACTCTTCACTGTAGGGGTGGTTAGGCATTGGAATGGGCTGTACAGGGAGACGGTGGAGTCATCATCCCTGGAAGTGTTCTGGAAACAACTGGACATGGCACTTAGTGCTCTCATTTAGTTGAAATGATGGTGTTGAGCCAAAAGTTAGACTCAATGACCTTAGAGGTCTTTTCCAACCTTAATGATTCTGCATTTCTATGAAATATTTAAATTCATCATTGTACCTCAAAAGAAAGCGTGTCATATTCTAGTGACCCCCACATGTTTTGGCAGTTCTCATGTAAAGCTCTTGTAGGAGCATGGTTAAATATGACATTTCAGCCCACTTCACAGAGTCTGTTTTATGCCTAGCACATGAGAAAGTTCATTAGCTCTGCTAACAGTACACTGTGGAAATACACAGGCTGCACTACCTAAACCCCCTACCGTACCAAACCAGACAGGTTGTCATTAGCCAGAGAAATGTTTAACTTGTTTATTAAAATATTTCTTATAAGGCAATTTCCATTTGCTGTATTCCTACAGAAAACAGTTTTGTTTCATGCCCACCAGAGAAAGTTTACAATGACATAATATCCAATGGTACAAAGCTTGTCCTTTGGGCAAGGCGGGACATGTGCAGCAGTTCCCAAATTCCCAAAACACATCTTAGGGCCCAGAAATATCCAAATAGAACACTTTTGCTTGGTTTTGAAGCCCTGAGGTAGTACATACCTCCAGTAGATCCATTTTCATTTGGCTTCATCTGAAACCTGACAGGCTTAAAGTCTCCTTCCTTTAGCAAAGGAAGAGGACAAGATTGCAAAACAGAAAACTAAAATAAAAAATCAAATTAAATTATAGATAATACTTACAAGAATTAATTAACCTTTTTGATTTTCTATGTTTCCCAGTCATCTGCACCTTCAAAGACTGACATATCTTCCACCTCCTTTTTTTCCTTTGAGGTTCTCTCCATGTCCCTTCAGTACTTTCTCCCCATAATTTACATGGAACTTCTCTTTGTCATATTGTGGCATTTTTAAGGCTGCTACAATATTTTGCAAGTCATTCATCAGAAGAAGCATTTGCTGTTTATACACTTTAGAAATGTTGCAGCCTATTAGCACACTTTGAGTTCCCATCCGGGAGGCCACATGTGACAGCTGACTGCACAGATGGAGGTATGTCATAGTCCTTTGTTTAAATCACCTCTCCTCCTTTCGACCCGGTTGTGTCTCATGCTTTCCCACTAAAAACTGTGGCTTTTTGACAGCAAAGATGTTGTGAATCACTAGCACAAGGTAGTGGAAAAAAATGGGACAAGCCAGAGCCCAGAGCTCTACTCTGTTGTAGCCTAGAGCAACAACAGAAGCATATAGAAAATAAGAGGGTTTCTGTCTCTCACAGAACGAGTTGGTATCTCTAGTGAGACATCAGATTGAGCAGAACTGCCTAGGGAGAATAGGCAAGATACCTTACCTGATGAGATTGACTGCATCCAGAAACTACAGCCCAAACATCCTCTGGAGATAAAAATTCAATTAATTGCCGGCTGTCCTCACCCTTGTGTACCTATAATATTGTGCATCTGATCTGTGCATTTGCTCTTTCCAAACAGAGACAAAGTGGAATTGACACCACAAGACAGTCTGCTTTTAATAAGGCACTTCTGTTGTTGTAATGCAAAAGTCTATCCCAGTATTTGCAAGCACATTGCAAAGCTGAGGAGCTCAGAAAAACATCTGGGGAAAAAAAAGAAAGAAAGATTTGTTTATTTTTAAATCAGGCAAGGTACAAAAGAATTAATGCTACCTTTTTTATTTGAAGTTGTGTTTAAATTTAGCCATGTATTGTGTTGTTACATAATAACAACAACTGTAAAACTTAAAAAAAAATTAGGAACCTTAATTTTGTCCAAGTTTGTGCTAAGAGATTCAGACTGTCCTACTTATAAAGCCACTTCAGATAAGGGCAGCCTACTTGCATCTTATTATTTTTCTAAAATAGCACAAAGCAAAAAGTAAAATCTTAAAAGAAAACGGACTGAGCAGGAAAAGGAATTTCTTTCCTGGAAAATTATTCCAGATGCAGCCAGCAAAAAAAATTACACAAACTATGAATAAAGGCTTTCACTAAGCAACAGTGAAGTCTTATCTGGATTCTAGGATCTCTGCAGGTCCTCCATTTCTTCTCTCACTGCAATAGTTTATCTACGTTAGGCCTAGGAAAATAAAAAAGCCCCCAAAAATCTCGTAAAAACATTGTTAAAAACAAAAATTTCAGAAACTGTAAGTTCACATGGGAACTACCTGAAAGCTGGCAATCTTAAATTATTTCAAACTGCATTGAACAACTGCTACAAATAGGATTTGTTTTCTCTTGCTTCAAGAAGGCCATAGGGATAGCCAAAGTTGTCCTTTCCACTTCTGAAACACTGGGTCCTAATTACTGAAAGGACACCTAGGAAAAACTCACATGTTGGGTTTAGAGCAGTAAATCTTATTATCTTTTCACAGTGATTTGCTGATATTTTCAGTTCAAAGATAGGTTGTGTTGCAGGAATCAGATGACCAGTGGATGCATCAATAATGTCGATTGTGGAGAACAAAGGGCCTGAGACCATAAGGGAGATAAATGAGTACCTCACCAAAGTGTTTCAGGGCATCAAAAAATTCCCAGTTCACATTTACTCACAGGCATTTTTCTTCTTCATCCAGGCTAAATGTTTCCCTCCATGTGTATTAGGCCTATTAATTGGTTTGTGTTTGATCAAAACCTGATTAAATTTATTATTTAATTCCTCTTAATTAAGAAAACAGTCTCTCTCTTAAAAGTTCAACTACAAACAAAAGAAACTCCTCTTTTGTGACTTAAGAAAATAAGATTTATCTTACTCCATGTGAGAAGTTATTTTTTAAAAGAAATTGTAAACTAAAGTTAAATGAAAGAATTTATGATGTAAAATTTCTATATTTTCTGTAACAAGTGGCTTAGGAAGTAATAAATGTCCAATCAGGCAATCACTTTGAGATCAACAGATAATTTACAGCTCAATTCTTCTAAATAAACTTTAAAATCCTTGTCTTTGGTAATGTTTCTATCACGCTAAAACATTCAGTTATATGTTAGAGTGCAAAAAAAGATGTAAAAAATCTCAAGGACGCACCCATCATGGAAGCTGAGATTTTTTGGGGACATTCAACCATACTTAACAGCTGATACATTAATTTCCTTCCCAAATTTCATCACAGACTATATTTAATACCATAATAAATGCAGTGCAGCAGGCATACCACAGAGTTCCCAAAGACTCCCTGTAGGTTTCCCCCAAGCTATTTCCCCCCACTATCAAGCATCAGACCTGCATGAGGGGGGATGCATGAGGAGAATGTGAATCTATGGAAACATTCATGTTCATTGCCAGGAGGTGCTATTAGGCACTACAGTACAAACAACCAGAGAAATTAAGGTCTGTGTTAAGGCAGATAAGATGAAAATCATCTTCAAAAATCACTAATCCAAACTCTTCAAACACCAAAGGTGCTTGAATGGATTACTGGCAGCTTTAAAAAAAAACATCTTTAATCTGGGTGAGTCTGGAATGTCCCAGCACCTTCCAGTGCTCCTCAGCGTGCATTTGCAGCTTCCCACAGCACCTGTGGCACTGAGCCAATGTTTCAGAGTCTTTGTTACGTTACATTTTGCTATGTAAAAAGGATTGTTTTATTCCCCTAGATATTGGTAAGTTGTACCCCCTCCTCCTATGTTAATGGTTTGTTCTTGTGTTGTTGGTTTTACCCTAAGTTGTGCCCTCCTATCTCGGTTGCCAATCCACTCTGAACCCTGCCCCTTGTTCCAGAGAGTTCCCTCTCAATCCCCTGTTACTCAATGCCTCATTGGTTCATGTGGGCTGCCCTCTGCTCCCCTTATCCCTATTGGATCCTGAATTGTAATCTCCTCCTCTTACCCCTCCCCTGTGGTTTCCCTATTGGTTCGTGATTTGTACCTGCCGCCTGACACCTTCCTGTATAAAATCCCGAGCGTAGTAGAGCTTGGGGCTCTTCTGTCCCCAACCTCTTTAGCCTCAATTAGCCATTCCTTGCTGGAACCTCACACACAGAGCCTTCTCCTTTACCCAATCCCTCAGGTCAGTGAATATCCTGCACCACAGAACAAGTGGCTCAAAAGGTTCTGCCTTCAGTGGGCCACTAACCGAGGCAGTTCCCACACCCGGCACAGCGCCAGTGTCTCTGAGCTAGCCTGTGCTCCAAGCGGCCGCCAGCTTTCCATCGCTGTGCATGGAAAGGATCAGGCACCATAGAACAACTCACAGCACAGAGCAGACTGACCCTCACTGGGGCCACCTACGTTACACGGACAGGCTTTAAGCAGTGAAGGATGAGGACCCCGTGGTGGAGCCCCAACCAGAGAGTGAGGACCCCTTCACTCCCACCCCATCTGCCTCAGGTGACGGTGTCTGTGCATCTTGCAGAAGGTGACTTGAGACAACAGCTGTGCCCACTGTAGCTGGAGGCCAGCATGGGGGGCTACACCAGCAGACACGCTGCTGGACTCTTCTCCTGGCATAGAAGGTGGATGTCAGTCATTATCTAGGCACCATGGCCTGAGAGAGGCTCCATATCTCCAGAGCCAGAAGCCAAGAAGGGTCAGGCTGCTGAGCTCAGAACTGGGTAATGGGCTGTGACCAGCCACAATTCAGAGGCTGTTGGGTGTTTGTGAGAGCCTCTCAAGGATGCACAGCCTCACTGCTCCTTCCTTGTGAGCTGGAAGGCATTAACATGTTCCCTGCATTTGATATTGCCTACATATTTTGCCTCTTTTCCTCTTACCTACTGTGTCTGAATTAGATGAGTAAAGCTCTGTCCTCTGTTATAGCAGGATAAAATAAAGGAACTCCGGAGAAGATGAGAAGTTACTCCAGGTGGTATTTGAGGGTTAATGGAGTAAAATTTGCTTCTGTGCCTGCAGCTACTGCCATTCCTCTGCTTGAGTAACAGAGCCTTAAACATTTAAGTGATGGATGTTAGTGCATGCCAGCTGCAAACCAACAGAGCAGGCTGTAAACACATTTTACCCGTTTCTCTCTTTGTTTTTTAATGTGCTCTTTTTCTCAGCTGAGATGCTCTCTCCTCTCCAGCATTGATTCACACTGACACGAGCGGGCCCAGCCAGCCAGGGCAGGGGAGGTACAGACTCATATGATTCACGGTGTTCAACAAGTTTTGGTCATCAGGCTTACAGGAGCACTATGGTTAGCACCGCAGCTGCAGCATTTCACCACTGCAAATTTTCTCTCCTCTCAAGAATGGCTGGAAGAAGCCATTCTTGTATAACTGTAGAATTTTTTCATTAACATGACTGATGTCCAAACATAAGCACCTTTACATACCTCCCAGTGGCAGTTTCAAGAAATCATGTTTCTACATCCATTAGATCTGAAGCAGAAGATGTCACATTTGTGAAAGTGATTTCTTGTGGAGATGCAGATACTCACAGGATAGGACTTGAGCTATTTTGTGAAAAATCTATTTTCTGCTCCATATTTGATGGGGCCATATTCCATAAATGAGACTGTTTTCTGTTTCCTAAGCCATGGTACCCATGTGCTTGACTTCATCCCTTCCTCCTGGCTGGGCTGCAGGCATGTGCTGCTGGGAGCTTGTGGACCCGTCTCTGGTCCATCTTCTGCAGCTCCCAGCTGGAGCCTGGCCATGGTCCAATCCCGCTCCTCTGAGGCTCTGAGTGGACTGTGTTGCAATCTGTGGTTCCGCTGCCATATCCAGACCTGTGGGACAGTGCTGTGGGTGAGGGGTCTCAGCTGGGTCACTGTTCCTAAAGAGGCAGACACAAAGCTGGTGAAGGACCGTGGGGACAAGAGATAAAGTGCTGTAAGGTGCTGATAAGGCAGGTTTACTTTGTGGTTGTAGTACTTCCATTGCTTGTCAAGCCTCCAAAATGAGTTGTCTGAGGCTTTTAGGCAAGGTTTTAGGCAAGGCTTCTTTTTTTGGGTAGCCACATTGCTAGACAAGGGGTGCCCCAGGACAGATCTGCGTCTAGCTGAAACAGTGAAAACAAAATGCAAATAAGACCCAATTTCATTAGGCTAGATGAACTAGGCATGTATTAACAGCAAGGTTTCTACCTACTCTATAAGTGCATCTTCCTGTTCTTGTATACATTCTTGGTGGCTTTACTTTTCCACTGCTGACTTCTGAAATCAAAAACCTATCTTAAATTTGAAAACTGACTTAACTACTGTGCAGTGTCAGTGGTTCTTTCTCTCTTCTCTCCCTGCTTGCCATGTGATGGGTTACTTAACTGCTAAGGTGTTTGCTCCTTGCATGTTCCCTCACTGGGCCCCCACAGTAAAACACACATTAAAATGAATTCTAATGCATCATCAGTGCCATTTATTATTTCCTCTTCTTACATCTGCTCTTGAAGCTTTTCAGTTCTCTCTGCCCTGGAAGGTTCTGACTATCTGTAAATAAGGCTGGTAGCCTAGCAACATTGAGTGAATGCACTTCCCTTGCTGAATAACACTGGGCATAATCAAGTCAGCTTCTTATGCTATCTGTGGCATTAACACTATGAGTTGAAAACAATTAAAATATTTCATATACATTTCCATTATTTTGAATTGGAAACATTTTTCAGATCCTTCAAAAGAAGTCTGCATCGACAAAGCAAAAAAAAAATGTTCAGCTTAGTAGCAAATAAACCATCTCCAGAAACAGGAACAATAATCAGACTGAAAAGATTGATTAATCCTCAAGGAGACTAAAGAGAAGGCAAACACCCTATCTAAGCACTTGTAGTCACCAGCACACACAACCAGCCAATTTGGAGCTACTTTAGGTACCTGACAGAGGGAGAACTGCCTTGTGGTACAGACCTGACATTCTCCCAGGCAGGAAATAAGCCCCTGTCATAAAAATTGAGCAGCTACCTACAAAAAAAAGTTCCATAGCACCATCTATAATCCTTAGGTCTGCCTTGCTCTAAAGGGGAAACTTGCACTGTCAAATTGCATTTACCACAGCATATTTCAGGGGTGGAAGCAAGGCACAGTCCTCTCCTGTCATGCTTACATGCATGTGAGGAGCAGCATCATCCTGAAGTACAGATCTTCTGTTCTTTCTAATTCTTGCAGCATTAGGTTTTTCACCCTAGTACAAAGAAGGGTAGCACAGGTCTTTTTTAACAGGACAGTTTTAGCATGAAAATCTGCTTAGTTTTATATCAAAATTATGTCAGAATAAATTCCTCAGTTTTTAGTACAATGTATAGACTTGCCATCTTCTTGGAAGCTGTATTTTGTGTGAGCAGAACTTTCTATTTTCCAGCTGCTACATTTCTTCACTTCAGCATAAGGAAATCTTTATTCTGAACTTTTAATTGACCTTTTTTATCTAAACAAGTTTGACTGGGCAATGAGAGAATAAATGGTTCCAACATAATGTTATCACAAGGCAGAATTGGTGATGCCAAGCACAAAAATAGCTCTGGCTTTTCCTCCTGTTTCCCTCCTATCACCACTGATTAGCATAGACATTAGTAGACAGCAATAAATCTGTTTTTACTTCAATTTATAAGCTTGCATACATTTTTTTATTACTATTGGCTGGAAAGATACCTAATTCTATAGTAAAAGTAAGCAACTGTAAGAAACACAGATACTAAACTCTGTTAGGATGAGATTCAAATAGAGAATTCCTGCTGATATTTTTGAAAGCTTCTTTTATTCTAATAAATAACTTTATGCAGCTTAAAAGACAAATTTTTAATTCACATTGATATAGACATAACAATCAAAATAGCCATTTCGCTTTCTTTTCATGTTCAGTTTTGCCTAACCAGGTTATATTGCTGAAACCTGGCACAGAAAGGGATTTACAGCCAGAGAAACCAGCTTAAAGCACAACTAACTCTGCTTTCTTAACTTGGTACGTAGCCCAGCATGGATGGGAGTAAAGATCACAGGCTCATAAGACAGCTGCATTTATTTCCTGATATCTCATTCCAGGCTCTGGAATCTTAACACTGTCTGCTCTAAGTAATTGCATTTGCTATCCTTTTATCCTCACAAGGTGGCAACGCATTCTGCTCAGTAAAATCATTGCTTGCTACCCTGAGACAGAGACCCAGGAATCCACCATGTGCATGCCCTGAGGTCGTTGCAGCCTGGGAGGCAAAAACTGATCTTGCTACTTTGGATGAAATTGGAGTTTAGGAGCAATTTCACAGAAACCCTGGGAGATCTCTCTGCCTGTTTCGCACCACACTAACTCCTCTCACAATGATTACTTTTGCTGTCAACCTTCCCTTCCTTATTAACTGATGAGAGACCTCAGCAGAGTTACTGAGGAAGGGACTGCAGCCAGGCATCTCCCAAAATAACAGGAAGAAGGTTCTGACCTTGAGGAAACCTATAGCACAGAGGGAAGCATCTAGTAAGAGAGAGGAGGTGATCAAAGATTAAACCAAGTGAAATGGCTTGAGATGTGCCTGAAGGATTAGGAATGGAGGGTGAGACACACAGGCTGGCAAGCAAAAGGATCAGGAGGTCTTCGAACAAAATGGAGGATGAAAGGACAGAACCATAGTGTGAGATAATTAAGATGCTACCTAGACAAGTTGCAGAACAAGTTACAGAATGTCAATATATCAAAATGATGGAATGGAAGATAATTATCAGCTGGAGTTGAGAAGGAGTGTAAATGCTGAGAGTGGGAGGAAAAGCAAAACAGTAAGGAACTACGTTTTTAATACATGCTTTGACTGTTTAAATTCATCACACCTGTGCACTGTGCATCTGATTTGCTTTTGAGATTCCATTTTTGAGATTCAAACTTTGAGATTCAATTTCTGTTAGAAAAACTTAAATAAGCCCTTAAGCAACTCTTTTCCTACTACAGAGAATATTTTTTGTTTCTTAAATAGGAAAGAACCATCACCTCCAGGAGATTCTCTCCTTCCCCTAAATGCAGAGAGATGGAGCTACTCATAAAGAGCTAAAAGGCTTGTCTGGAGAAGTAATAAAAATGTAGTGTGACACCTGATCTTGGATTTTAGGAAAACATTTTTGAGCTAATCAAAGAATGACCTAATTTAGGTTTATACTATGGACAGATTGATTAATACACTGAAAGTGCAGAACTGAGAACCCTGTTCCTGTCTACCTGGCTCTATATTTTGGGTGGGCAGAGTTAACTGTGTATTTTGCTCACTGACATCTCAGACATTCCGTAATACATTTTAAAAATCAATTCAAGTACTGAGGGAAAATGGGCATGCTTTAAAAGGGAACATTAGGCACATATCTGAGTCTACAGATCCTGCCTATGTAGAGGTTTGCCCAGCCCTTTGCAGGGCTATATAAAGTTGTAACACTTCCAGCTGAAAGGAAACTGAGCGTGCCAGATCGGTAATGAATGATTGGTGCTCTGCTGCCTTCAGATTCCCCCAGCTCCTCCTCATTTCTGCAAACAGTCATTATTTTCTGGAATGTCGCTTTGAAGCACATATCTTCCTCAGTGCTACAGTGCCCTCCAGTGCTCAGAGAAAACATTTTGGCTTCCATTATCAGGAATCCAAAATACAGGCACCATTTTATATCTAGTTGTAAGACTGAACACGGTATTTCAGATGACTCTTTTGTTTGGTTTCCAAATTGTAAAGGCAGTCGCTATACCCAGCTGCCTCTTCCCAGTGCCCTCTGTCACCTTGATCTTGCCAGAAGAGCTAAAGCTGCCTCCTGGCTTAAAACTGGCACCAGAAGATGAGTCTGGGAATCCACCTGCACCTCAGCCACAAAAGCACGCTGTGACTGTCTCTGTCACCTGGGCCTATGGCTGCTGCAGGGCTGCGACCCCCAGCTTGTAATGGATGTTCTTCTCTTTTACTGTCTGAAGCACTTCTCACATTAAACAAGATGCTTGAGGTGGATGATTATCACCTCAATGAGTCCTATTCTTAAATGGGTTAGAATGCTCCTGTCAGTAAAAGTACCAGCAGGTGTTTACTGGCTGTTGTTCAAGAATTACTTTTGAAGCAGTAAAGTTTTCCCAACCACTTAATGTTGTGGGCTATTTTAATGAAATAGCCTGGTTTAAGGCACAGAGTGACTCTAAGTCAGGGTTCTTTTCTGTGTGAGTTAAATTTCTGCCGGTGTATATCTCTAGTGCAGAGGTTTAAGAAACTCCACCAAGCACTTTCCTAAATTTAAATGAGAGAATCTTCGCATCCAGAACAGCCCAAAACAAACACCTGGTTAGATTCAAAAAGTTTAAGGTGGTATTTTCAACAGACTAAAGTAATTTGGTTTCAGGCTTCTAACAAATCGCTGTAAGAATTAATAACAAAATAAAAACATATATATTCTGATAAATTGTTTAATGGGGAGAATCACCCCAGCATTCTCTCATCTATGCATTTTTCATTCAAGAAGGCATCTTTTTGGAGAAGTTGCCAAGGAAACTAAGAGTTGTATAAATAGCCCAGAGAGAATAATGTTCCTCTCACATTTTTCTCACTCTATTCCAGATGGGAAGCACCTGACTGACCACTGCAAACCTGACTCTGGTTAATTCAAACACCTGTGGGTCAAATATGCAGCAATATGGTAGGTGAGATCAGTCAAATAAGGAAAAAGGGTTGGGGGTGGGTTGTGTGCGGAGAAAGAGGTATATACAAAGACAGAATAAAGAAGGAAGTCAGAGATTAAAATAAGTACTTGTTCTCATGGGAAAGATAGAAAGGATAAAGGAGCCCCTCAAATGCCTTGCACTTTCAAGTTATGATCTTCAATCTCCCTCTACCTTTTGGATTGGCAATTTTGTAGTATTGTGAGCAACCAATATAATAGAATAGCATTTTAGAGAAAGATTTTAAAATTACTTTTCTCCCTACAACGATCTACCACAATAATTGAAAGCAAAACTTGGAGTTGGGTATTGATAACACATAGTGGTAGGTTTTGTAATTGGGAAACCTTTTTTCCTAGCCTTTAAGCATGAATCTCATCCTAGGAAGAAATACTTGTGTCTTCAAAGACCTTTTTTCAGACTTTCTGAACACACTAGCAGAGATCCTAAGAAAAAAGGGGTATGTTGGTGTTCATATCTGATTAGGACCAGATGCTTAGGAATCAGAATGTACAGTATTTAGATAGTAGTTTCACTTGAAAGGCTCTCAAAACTTCTGCTTCATCTTTTTCATGTTTATACATCAAGAAAAGCTGTAGAATCTGACCTTTAACAGGACCATCTGGATATGCTAACTTTTCCCAAAATATTCCCCTCTCTCTAAAGGTGATTCTGTGTACAGGGATGCCTAATCTTGACAGACTTGACAGAAGTTTAGAGAATCTGCTGGCTACGATTTTGAAGTACTGTTATCGTTCACATGACTTTATCTGCACAAATTCTGTGAAGCAGCAAGGTTCCTGAGCAACTTAAAGCAAAGCCTGCTCTAATCCAAATCTGCAAGGATAAGTTTAGACATATATAGCACTCCATTCAAAATTGTTGGTGAGGCACAAATAGAAGTTGTACAGATCTCAGCAGGGAAGGCTGACCCAAAAATGTAATATTATTCCAAATGTTTCAAATGAGCTTGAATAGGAGTACAAATAAGGGGTATGCTCATTCTGTCAGTCGCACAATATGTAGAGATAAAATCCATGGGCTACTAGGGGTGGCCTAGTGCCAGTATTATCTCAAAATTTTGAGGTTAAATTGACAAGCTAAAACATTTCCCAAAGCCATGGGCAATAAAGATTCAGAAGCATACATGAAGCACGCACGAGCTTTAGAAATGCTTCTTAAAGGGAAATTAGGCTACTACTACATTTCTGAATGCTGCTCTCAATGGTTAATGACCTAAACCAAACCATAAAATTTGTGCATAAATTCTTATCTGATCAGTTAGCTGATCAGTTGAAGTACACAGAAAAGGACTACCATTTTAAAAACCCTTATCATTGGCAAATGAATGCAATTTGTATTTCTGCATGTGTCATTACTCTAGAACATCTTTGACTTACAAAAATAGGAATCTACAAAATGAATAATTAATCTCTATTTGTAAATCCACATTAAAATGCACTAAGGACAGACACTAATTTCATTAATAATGCAATGTAACAGTGATCATTTGATTTAGGACAAATTACTCCTATTCAGCAAGACTGCTTTTATTACTCAGTTTACCATAGCTATATCAGTCTAATATGGTCAGCAGAATCGTTTTTGTGGATCTTCTGTATAAAATACTGTGACTACATGCTTTATTACCCCATAAAAGTTGTTTCATACTGGTATTTGTTGATGACTGGTCTCAGTTGAAGAGCTATGCTGAAGTAGTAGCACCAATTAACCATAGCCCTCCAGGGTTCATGTACACTCTCTCTCTGTCACAAATAAACACCTGGGGTTGTTGTTTTCCTCTTTCCTTGTTATTTTCTTCTTGAATACCACCCTTTCAAGAACTTTATGTCCCAGACTGATCCTTGAAGGCTAAGTTCTGATTTCTTATGTTTATTGTAATTACATACATACCTGGGCACCATGTTTGACACAGATTCTTGAACTGACATAAACAGCCAATATAAGCAGAGATTATTTCAGCTGTTCTTCAGAAAGCCTTCCTGCCTTATATTATCAATCATTCTATTAGATACTAAAAACACTTACAGAAGGATTTTTAGCCCAAATATTTTACAGCTTTGCACTGTTGATAGTGATAACGTGTATTGCTAAATTTACAAATTTCTGCAGTGTTTTCAGATTAAAGAGTTGCCATAGCAAGACTTTTACATAAAAAACCTCAAGACTTTGAAAGGATTTAGGAATTCTAATTTCCTTTTAAAAAATAGTTGAGTTATAAATGATGGCCATAGATTCTAATTTTATAGTGCAACAGGAAAGCTGTTACTGAATTTTTTTTTGCAGTGACTATAAAATTACTGTTTTTTACTGTTTCAGTGACTATAAAATTATGTTAAGTGGACTCCTATATGCAAGGACAGTCTAATATTCCTAAAAATGAGGTCAGATATACTTCTTTCATCTAAAAAAAACAGTGGTTTTGAATCATTTCACTAAATGTCTCAACTGCATCCTCTGAAGTAGAGATCCAAGATATATGTCCAGAGTTTGAAAGTGTTCTCTTCCACACATTTGAGTGTTTTCACTCTCCAGAAATAGCTGTTGATACATGTTCAGAAAACACTTGGTAGCTGCCATATACTGAACTGGGAAAATGTTTATGACCAAATTCACAATGTTAGGGGATGACATTGAAACCATATTTTGGGGCAAGTCACCCTCGTTTCAATTCAGCTGACAGGCAGTGCTTTTTGATGTTTTGTTTTATGGGCTTTTTCCCCCATAACCATATTAAAAATTGAAATTGAACCATAAGCTCTAATATCCCTTTCCTGTGTACATAAAATTATATTCCTTGTTACTGTGCTGAAATAAACCAAGACTCATTACCAGGGCCTTGCTGTTACTACTTCAAACGACTTTCTATGCTGGTTCTACACCAAGCAAGTCCTGAATTATGGAAATCATCATTTAGGTTGTGTTTCTCTGTAGTGGAAGGTGAAGAATAGTGTACTAATGCCCATTTAATCCTCTGAAGTTTTTTGTGAAAGATGACAGCCATTTTCCCAAGGGCTGGAAACAGAAATGAAGACACTAGATGGCAGCAAACGTCTTAAAACCCGTTTCTTTCTGAAGTCTGGCTGGACTCGAGCAAATTTAGGTAACCTTCCAGCCATGAAATATCTTTTGGAACTTCCCTGGTGCAACTGGGAACTTAAAAAAGACTGTCTTACTGAAAAGTCAGCGTTTTTCTCAAGCTTCTGAAATACAATTTAAAGTCAGAGTTTTGCTGGTGTTGTTTTCTGGATGAAAATCAGAAAACACCCTTTTTCCTTTTCTCCCACACCAGACACCTGTACTTAATTTTGTATTACTTCTAGATAATTGCGTAGGGCTGAGTTCAGATGTTGTCTTTGCAAAGGCTTAGCTGTAAACAAAGGAGTTAACTTGGGCTGTATGTTGGAGTTAGCTGTACTGTACTCAGTGTCAACTCACCTGCTCATTCCCATCACATTTATTTAACACCCTGTTTTCCCATCTGCAGCAGCTTTAGGCCCACTGAGTAAACATGTCCATTTTTCATGTGTATCTTATCTGCCAATGCAATTTCCCTGAGCAGGATGATGTCTACTGCTTTATTAAAATACTGCTATTCAAGCTAACAAATACCTCTTATGCTAATGTAGAGGGAGTTAACCATAGACTTCCTACAGATTCTGGGAAGCCAGATGTTTCCTAAAGATTTGTTTTTCCTTTATTAGGAAGAAATGGGTAATAAAGGTTTTGCATGCCCCTTTGTAAAGTGCTCATTCACTGAACCAATCCATTAGGCAAACTTTTCAAGTGCTATTTTTATATCATGTGACTGTAAACTCAGGACATGTGAGGTATAGGACTGAGCATTTGTAGACCTTAAGGTGTTTGAGAACTTTCTATCTGCTTGCTTCATGAGGATGGGCAGATATCAAAGCAGCACTGAAAGATCATGCAAACTCCTGATTTCCACAGAAATCTTTCAACTCTATACAGATTGATTTTATGACAAATATGACATATCAGTATGTATATCAGGATATCATAGATTTTCAAATCTATACAGATTAACTTTAGATGTAGAGCACACACCCTCTGCAGCCTACTGCAGCACTACACTGCCCAAGGTGTACCCAGGAAAGGACTCAGGCCAGATTTGTCAAGGATGACAGGTAAATCTAAGAAAGTACCAGCTTTTTACAGGCTTCTGTGCCTGGCTGATTCTTACTTCATTTCAGTCATTTGTTTAATGTCTTCTTTTCATGTAAAAATGGGGATCATTTAGCTGACTTACAAAGTCTGAAGATTTTGTGTGCCTGCACAGGAGGAAAGAGTGTACAGCAAGAATACACTTGAGGCAGGAAGTGAGGTGTGAGCCCAATGGTTTATTTTCTTGCTTCACAGGAATATCATAAGCCATGTGTCTGACAGCTCAGACCTTACCTTTACATAGTCAGAACCCTTCCTCCTAAATTTTTTTTCCAGCTTTCCAATCACTTTTTTTTATTGGTTTTCAGTCTGCTGCTTAGCACTGCTACCTTGGGTTAATCTCCCTCTGCTTCTGTTTTTGTAACTGACTGTTGAATATGAATCATTTTTCTTTCCTCTGCACTGGAATCTTATCCCTCTCTAAAATCTTCCATTTGCCATAAAAAGAGGAGTTATGAAAAGGGGGAGGATGTTTAAAAAGAAATCTAGCTGAATTCTTTTTTGCTCAAGTAACATTACTGAAAATCCTAACCTGCAAACAAATGAGATGATGCTTCATTATGTTCTGGCTTTCTCCTAGGCCTTGGGAATAGCTCCTGCAAGGAGTATAATGTCAAGCATTTAACAAATGCTTGAACACTTACTTTGGATCTAAATTCAGAGGCAGTATCAATCAATGTAGTATAAAATTTTTCAGCTCTTTCCTACAAGACCATTTCTGGAATTGCTGGAAGCAATACTAGTCAGCTGCAGTGAATTTAATAAATATTTTGTCAGACCATGCAATTAAGTCTGGTGTTTATTATCCTGTAAACATTTATAGAGCAGCGCCCAGCAGTAGACTGACTGCTCTCTCTTATCATTGAAGCTCTGCCTTACACTGTACTAATGCAGCTTCAGGAAGCATTTTATTAGGAGGCCTTGATGTAATTGTTAGGTTTAAATATGTAACTATTTATATAAATTAAGAAATAACTCTTGACATGGCTTGTTTATTAACCATTAGGAATGAACTTTTTCAGATTGGTGAAAAGGAAGAATCTCCTTGGTGTTCAGTATTACCAGACACAGAAAGATATTTACTTTTCCTTCTCTAATTCTCTGCCATAAAAAATAAAAATAATTAAAAATAAATTTGAAAAGACAACCTTGATTTTATCTGAAAATGCAGTGAAAGGTTGGAAACTCTTTGCCAAGTTAGAGCTTTTTCCCTTACAAGGAAATGCAGTTTTGGGAACAAATAGCATTCCAGTCTTTTTCCCAGTGGGCATTATGCCATTGTACTTGCAGACATTGTGTCATGGAAATGTGTAAGAAGGCCTCAAACAGCTAAGAAATGCATTGCCTAGTTATATATTTATTTTCTACTGTTTTAAAGCTACTGTCCACAACCTGAGGTTTATTGACTACAAATTTTTCTGCTCTTCAGACTTTGTGAAAAGCCAAACCTTACATGAATTTGAAATAGTTAATAAAATTTATTCCTTTTGAAATATTTTTATATTGGTAAAGGCATTTTAAAGCAAGCATTTCTGTAGGTGATTCCCATGCTGGCCAGAGTTAAACTTTTAAGTGTGGATATATGTGAACATATCCAAAATTCAAAACAAAGCCTTTTTGATTTTTATTTAAAGGAAAGTATTATTCTTTTGCAAGAATTTTAAAGAGATTTCTTCTTTAGCATTCCCTGCATTCACAACAGCTTTTAAAATATACATGAGAAAATTTATATCAGATGGCCACATTTCTGATATTCAAGGTAACTGTCTTCTTAGTGGGATACTTTTGTAATTAGAAGGGGGTTTCAGTTATTAATATTCTTAAATTAATCTTTCTTGGGAAGTTACATTTATTATCAAAAGTGTGATTTCTGCTTGGAGACCTTTTTATTCTTTGATACTATCCAGTAAAAGTATGGTTTAAATCCACATAAGCATTTTGACAATCTATTGTTTTCTTGTGCAGCACAGTTTTTAGTAAAACACAAGCTTCTTTATAGTTCTCCAACTTTCATCATTCAGCATAAAACATCAGTTCAGCTTTGGATGTTAAAAACTCTTTTTTGTGACCTGATTCAGATTAATTCTCATCAATGCACTTGTGCTTTCCCCAGCCTGTTGCTGTTTGCTTGGTAGGAGCCACACACAACAAATTTCCATCTGAATGTGATATTCCTAACCTCAGTATCCTTCTGCTCTCTTGCTGACAGCAAAGTATGCTTGAGATAAGGCTGAGGGATGAATGAAATGAAAACCTACACTGGCTCACAGATAACTTCCATAACACTCAGTTGCTTGTGTCTCTTCAGTATTATCCCTGTTTTCCAAGACCTGAGAGCCTGTATCAGAAAGAAAGTACTCTTTTCAAATGCCCTTGAACAGAGTACCTTCATTCACTGGCATCCAAGGGGTACCAATGATTCTTAGCACAGTAATATTTGGAGAATTTAGAGAACAGTGTGGTGAATTGTAGGGTACAGTTTGCTCCCAGGGCAGCTGTGAGAACACATCCAGAGAAGGGGCTTCCAACAATATGTTTGAGAACCTTAGGGACCTGTTTATAGTTTTGCTGCCCCAGGAAAGGATGATTTGAGAAGTGCTTTTGGCCATTAAATTCCTGTGGATCACATCACATATTCCCTTAAAGCTTAACTTCCTTTTCTCTGGATTCTGCACAGTGAATAGGTACTGCACAGCATGATGACAGAAATGTGTGTGTACAATGCTTTAGCAAGTGATTAACCCTTTTCAAACAGGACTTCAACCGGCTATTGGAAAAGACTAAAGCCATTTTACACTTGTAATAGAAAACATAGATTCACTAATTACTGCTCCAAATAGAATATTTAAACCAAATTAACCATTTATATATTTTTATTTATATTTATATTTATTATAATACATATACATTTATATTTATATTATTTATTTATTTATTTATATCCATTTTATAATTAAAAATACAAAATACAGACTCACTAATTACAACTCAAGATAACAGTAATTAATAATTAAATCCAATTAACAGTTACACCACTACACACATCGTCAGCACTAATTAAACAACAAAAGTAATCAAACACATACCAACATCACAATACCATAATCATTTAATTACAGACTTCCATAATTATCTAATTTTTCAAGACAGTGCCCTCGTCCCCGCCCCCGCGTGCCCTTACGCCGCTCCGCCCCCCCCAGCATCACTGATGATGCATTGCAAGTCCGCCATCTTGGGAGAGTACTCCAAAAAGACCCCAGAGTATAGTCGTTTTAAACATTGTCCAAACAAAATGAAAACAAGGGAAAACGCTTCCAAAACAATTTTACTAGCTCTGTTTCACTACCCGACACGAATAGCACATTAATCGCAATTCAAGACATGCAGAAAAACCCAAAAACAAGCCGAAAAACCGGTTCCAAACTCAGAAGCCGCCATTTTGTTATGCATCCGTCATTCTGCATCCGGCCGCCATCTTGGTTTCCGTGCCACGTGATATCCCGAGTGCCGCCATCTTTGTTCTGCCTCACATGACCCCATGGGCGGCGACATTTCGACCAGTAATACATCACTTCCGCATCCGATCGCCAGCTTGGTGTCCGTACCACGTGATATTATTGGCGCCGCCATCTTTCCTCTACATCACATGATTTCCATGGGCCTCGACATTTTGATAGGCGGTCCATCACTTCCGCATCCGGTCTCCATCTTGGTTTCTATATCACATGATATAGTCGCCATCTTTTTCCCATATCACATGACCCCATGGGCGGCGCCATTTTTGCAGTATTGCATCACTTCCTCATTCAAGCGCCATATTTTTTCCCCAAATCGCGTGACAAAATGGGTGAAGTCATAGTTGTTCCCGAGTCACATGACCCTATGGATGATGCCATTTTTTCCCCGTATCCCATGACCTGATGGGCGCTGCCATTTTTTCTCAGAGAGGACCCTGCACATTAGTCATCTACACAAGTGCCTAACTGAAATTCAAACATTACCCAAACGCTTCCTAATCAATTTTAGAGGGCAAAATAAACCCATACACAATCATAAAATGCCCGGAACCCCAACACACACACTAAAAACCCGCAGGACAACCCAAAATCCTGTACTGTAACCCGGAAGCCGCCATCTTTGTTCCCCAGTCACATGACAATGTGGCTGCCGCCATCTTGGTTACCCTGTCACATGATCATATGGGTCCCACCATCTTGTCCCTAGTAACCTGACCTTATGGGTGCTGCCAATTTTAGGGTTAGCCTTAGAGTTATGGAAGTCTCTGCACTTTTAGAGAAGTCCCTGTACTTTTGACACTCCAAAATAAGCAAAAACAAGGGTATTTTACTGATAAGATGCACTTTAATTTATTTCAAATTATGCTATCAAGATCACTGCATGATTTTCTTATTTACCCACACATAAATGCATATATAAGTTAACCTTTCTTTAAAGCTTTACCAAGAGCAGAACAAGAATAGATGAAAGCTCACAAAATCCCATGGTTGCAGTTTACATTTTCAGTGCCTTGCTTTATGTGGCATTCAGATCCTTTGTATGCTCAAGGGAAAAAGTGACAACAATGGAGTCCACTTCCATTGTTGATGCTGTTTTGGGCTTGACTTTAGTGTGAACTACAATTATAGCAGAGCTTCCTTAGGAGGGATATGAATGATGAAGATAGTTTCCTTGTCCTTAAGCTGAATATTCTCATCAGTATTGTGGTATTTTTGTATATGTTAAGGACATGATATTTTTAGTTATTAGAGAAGATTAACACTTTTCCTCTTTAGCCAACAGACTTAATTTCATGAAAAAAAGGCTCTCTAAGTGTCACCACATCTGAAAGGAGTAAGATTTTGCTTTCTTAATAATTGCTATTTGCTGAATAAGTGGATTTGCCCATAATTTCTGACTTTATATGATAAGCTGATTTCTATTCCTGTTTACTACCTTGGCAAGTAAAAATTCAAATTCAATTCATGCTGCTCTAATTCCATACAACAGTTTCAGGATTAAATCCTCAGTGATAATAAATAAAGCAGTTATGAATTAGCACAATTTATTCAAGTAACCACTACTAAAGATATCCTGAAACACACATAAGGAAAAATATTTTTCATCCTTTTCAGCAACATTCATGTCTGTCCTGAAGCCTGGATCCTAATAGCCAAATTCATCTGATAAATATGGATAAAAAAAAGATCAAATATCTTAATCTATTTTTTCAGAGGAAAAATATTTTATAATTTCTTAGCCTCAGCTCCTGTTCACAGTAAAA
This sequence comes from Anthoscopus minutus, assembly GCA_013399455.1. Taxonomy (NCBI): domain Eukaryota; kingdom Metazoa; phylum Chordata; class Aves; order Passeriformes; family Paridae; genus Anthoscopus; species Anthoscopus minutus. The sequence goes on along the minus strand of VWYI01040382.1, from coordinate 90,965 downwards.
AATCCTAGATAACAGAGCTTATGGAACAGTCCTGCTTATGAAGAGATGGGTCTCTTACTCTGGTAATTTACACTCTCCAGAAACCAAAATGTTCTAGATGCGAAATTTTTATCTAAAATGGTTTGTGTTTAGTTTAAAAAACAAACAAAACCAAAACACCTGAAGTTCTTTCATGTGCTAGCAAGAAGAAAATAGAAAAACAAAAATGAAACTGATTAAAAATTCCCTTGCCCTCACAGGATATTAATGCACCGCCATTAATGATTACCACCAGAAATACAAATTAAACTAATTTGGATTGAATAACAGCCCTATTACAAATCCAGAACATCTCTTCAGATGGCCGATCAATGACTATTAATTTCTGCACATACACACACACACTTATGAACAGTAAAGGACAGAAGCATTTATTAATCCACTACACCAATCTAAGAATCACTACAGTTAGTATATAAATTGCCTTCCAATGTGACAGTTTGTATCTTGTCATTCTGGCCACCACTGAGCACAATGAAAGCCTAAATTGCCACCACTGCACCAGAATACCTTCTTTAGAAGGTGATTCTGTGTTTCCACAAGTAAATTTTTATTTTCAAATTTGTCCCCCCAGTCACCACTCACAGTCAATGATTAAACCGTGTGACAACAACCATGAATCAGCAATTAAACATAGCTGGTCTTCGGATCTTGGAAAACTAAATCTTCTCTCCCTTATGCAAGCCCAAAGGGGTTACATCAGCCCGCAGAGCTGAGATCCAAAATCTGTGCTCTGTATTAAGTGTGCCACACCCTGGGAACTGGCTGACAGAAATACAGTGAACTGTTGGCAGCTGTATAAATTTATGTGCCTCGGGGAGGCAGGGTCATGCATTCAGCTCAACAGAGCACATATGCTGAATTAAAAATAAAAATAAAAAAAAGGCTTCCTTTATCCATTTATTTTTAGCATTTCATTCTTGGTATAGTTTTTCCCAGAGCAGGACTCTATCAAAATAGTTTTTCCCTTTTTGCAAAGTCATTGCTTTTGTGAATTCCTTGGATGAGGCTACCCATCAAAATGCAAACACTGCAAGATCCAGAGTCCTCCAGCCTCGTGATTTCCCTTCAAGGAGGCAGAGCTGTCAGGAAGACTACAACAGTTGATTTCTCTGGGCAAGTGCTCAGTTTGCCCCTGCAAATACCTCATTGATCCATAGCAGTGATCACACAGTATCACAGTTTCCCCATTCCTCTTCTCAAGGGTGCCTTATCAAGCTTTGAGGAGTCCTCTGAAAGCATTTGTAATATAATTAGTAAATATCAATAATATTCCACATTTACTAACAACTCATATGCAAGTTTCAACATGTGTAAATGCCTACACGATTTTCTTCATTATCATTTATTTGTCAGGCAGTGTTCTGATCTGACAAGGCACTATTATGAAATCTTCATAAGCACACTGATAGAAGACTACACAGTTTTCAAAGGCAGGTAACCTTTAAATATAAAATTCATAAGGAGATGTTATTTTTACTTTTGAATTTTCATTACTTATACGTCAAAATTGGCTCATATTGTAGATGGTTAGTTCAGTATCCAGTAGTTTCTGATCTTTTGCTTTTTCTTCTCTCTTCAATCCATCAGCAGTGCTTTCTATTAATCAAAAGATAAATTACATCAAATAAGAAAAATGGTTGCTCAGCAACTCAGATTCCCACTGAGCCTGAAAATGGTAAATGGAGGAAATTTCTTGAAGCTCTTATGTGCTAGCTGGAGGGAAAAGAAAATTTATATTATTTTAAAAACTCATGTCATGAGTGGCTATAAATAACAGAGAGACAAAAATATACATTTTGGTTTTTTGTGTATTTTCTTTCCTAAACAAAGCACACCATTTTTTAAATTCTTCTTCCCAAAACAGGTAAAATCTTAAGCAGATCTGTTTTGGGGATGGCAGTGGAGGGGACAGAGAAGAGAATGAATCTAGTTCAATTTCATATTAAATTTCAATATTGTCTTTCAGAGGTGTCTATTTCTATAGTCTGAACTGCTTTCATAGTGTTTTCTCAGTGTCTCTTAAATGTCCAGTGATCATGGAACAGCAGTAATGAAATAGAAAAGCCAGAGTGTGTGTGTGCATGTGTGGGTCTGATTTTTGTAAGGATGTTAGTACTGGACCTTGCCTCCTTCCTCATCCTCATCTTGCCCGCCACACACAACTAGGAAATGCTACAATGGTGCTCATAATTAGGGCATTAGTATTTAGCAACACTAAGTGGTCCAAATTAATTTACCAACTGATTGCATATGCCTCAAAAAAAAAATTCCTTTCAAGTTGTAATTAATGATTGTTTGTAACTCCTGCTCACTTTCCAAGCACTTCTACTGGTCTAGAAACTCTTTGATCAAAGTCCTGATTTCACACAGACATGACCCTGACCACGTGCCTGATTTCTGCCAGTTCCCAGACACTGCTGAGGAATCTAACCTCACCAAATTCCTGTGAGGAGATATGATAAAGCTCCCTTCTTATCTGTTTTGCAAACACTGCAGAAGATAAATGTAAGATTAATGGTTCTTTCACTCTGATGATGGAAACCACATGACCTGTCATGGGTTAATAGAAAAAATTTTTAAAAAACATTGTCATCTCTGTATTCTTATGTTCAAGATCTAGAAACCCTGTTTTCTATCATCATCAAAATGTTAAAAATCAGTTGTCTCTTTCTAAGTACAGTTTTCACAGGAATGATTCTTGATGTAATGGGAATCTGTAATGGGAAGAAGCCTACAAATACTCAGTATCTGAGTTAAAATTTACTATAAGCACAGTGCCAGCATTCTGCATCTCTTTGAGGTGGAAAAATTTATTTCATAGTCCATAATATCTTATTGTTGTACTCCTTGGCATGGGAAATTCAAAGTGCAGCTCATTACTAGTAGGAACAGGTACTCATTTTAATTTTCCATTCATTTGTAAACTAATTGGTGTCCAAGAACTCTCACTTGGAAATTCAAACAATGTGGTGTAGTTCTCTTCCTAAATTTGTCAAATGCTGCTACTGCACCTTCACTGCTGTCTTCAGAATAATAGATGTTTCCATTCTCTGTTGTGCACTCAGGAAGCTGAAAAACATTTTGATACATCTTTGATTAGAGGTGCCTGTGGCTAGGGAATAAAGCACCTTTAGCTGCCAATTTTTCTTCCAAGATAAACTTTCAACCGAGATAAACTAGCAGATTAGTGGCATTACGTAAATCTCAGTCTTGAACAAGATGTATCAAGTCATTTAAGGAATTTTGGGAAATAAAAGCATGTACTTTCAAATAACCTTAAAATTACCTATTAGACAACACTGGTATGCTTTGATTGCTTTTTAGAGGCCACCTTGCAATTTTCTGTGTTTTCACATTTCTCTAAAGAGAGTGCATCAAAAAAATTTTATTTTGAAACGGTTGTAAAAATTTTCCAATGTTTACATCTTTTGAATGGTGTCAGCATCTAGAGAACTTCCACTGTCACCAAGCTCTGAGACTTTCTTTTTACAAATCTCTTGATAGCACTGACTGCACCAAGCATATGTTACTTCTAGGTTTTATGGGACTGGAGTCCTGCACAGCACATGAACAGCTGAGCCTGGAAAAATGCATCCAGATAACACAGCTACATTGATGCTTCAATGCCTGAAAAAAAAAAAGTGATTGCTAGCAACTTTTGAAGCCTAATCTATGGGCTGAATGCACAGAATTGTTACAATAAAACATACCAATATCTCTTAGGTCAGTATTTGGTATAATGGACTTCTCCAAATGTTTTCCTCTTTGTTCGTTGTTTCTTTAACAGAGCTACATAAAAAAAGAAAAAGATCAAGTCATTTTCGGAAGCCAGTTTCAAGCAAGGAATCCCATCCAGGATTTTTATTTCAGTATTATCTTAATAAGTCCATAATATCTCAGGATAAACAGACAATTACAAGGTAAAGTTGTTTTTGAATCCTACAGCATGTCATTATCTAACCAAAAAGTCATGGCTTTATTCTTCTGCCCAATTATGGGTTGAGTGAATGAAATGCAGTTCTTTTAGAAAGAGATGCATGATTTCTCTAGTGCTTATTGAATGAATTAATGAAAAATCAGGAAGACAAAATCCCATTTTTAAATAAGCTTGTTTTCACAAAATGGACACACGACTTGTGAAGCCCCAGCAGTGCTGTCAGCATCCTGAATGGATACTGCCTGATGCCCTGCAGAAAGGCCAGACCTTTTTCACAGGCCAGGTCACATTCTGCAGAACTGCTCAAAGCAAAAGCAAGAAGAGGAAATTTTGTGTACCCTCTGTGGCCCTCACCAGAACTTTTCGAATGCCCAACTCATTCTGTTGACAGGCTTTTTGTTGGCAAATTTGTTTTCCACTTCTTAAAAATAAAAGGTATAAGAAAATGACAGCCAGAAACACTCCTCTGTGTCAATTCTGCAGTGTTTTGTCTCATTTTTATCCCTCCCTCTTGCTCAAATTTTTCTATCAAATTCAAATGCCAAGAGTTAGATATTTGAGAGCAACAACCACCAGACACCACTGTACATGTTTGTTTCTATCAATGCAGCAATAAAGACAAAAAATTTTGAAAATTTACATCATTAACTGAATGAAAAGGGACTAAATGCCTTTTCTGAGAGAACTAAGCATGCTCAATGGTTTTTTCCCATCTTCAATGATATATGAAATTTCTTATTCATAACAGATGTGTCCAGCCACACATTGAAATTTGACTTGTGAAACACATTTGTACTTTGAATTTACTTAATGCTCTATACTTTCACATACAGAGTGTGACCCGTGCATGAAGAGTTGTTCACATTCTTCTTTTGAATGCAGTTTTGACTGGCGTTGCCAATACCACAAGCCATTATACATTTTGGTAGAATGCAAAACACCAAAGGAGTTCCTGGATTTGATGCAGACATCTGAAAGGGGAAAATGTCTATCTGGAGAGGGTACTCAGGGGTTACAAGTTACAAGTTTTACATTGTTTTCTGTTCTGCCCTGTTGGCGCTCTGCCTGCTGACCTGGTTGCTGCCTTCACCCTTTGACATTTATCAAATGGTTGCTAAACTAAATATCTAAGAGGCTTCCAATGGGCATCTTCAGAAGACCTTCACTCATATAAATGATGGAGATACACTTGGGGAACATCTCTCAAAGCTGAACTTACTCACCAATTGGAACTTAAATGTGTCAGATTGGGAAACTAATAAAACTTTTCCATGTTATGTTTGCTCTGATGAAGAGCCTTGCATTGTATGCTTAATTCATCCCTAAATGAAGGAATTAAGTTTGAGCTCTAGGTTTGTACCTGCAGAAGTCTTACCGATAATCCATGTCAGTGTAGAAAATAGAAAGTTCTGTTAATACACACATCAGAAAAGATCAAGATGGAACCAGCATAAGGCAACCCTCCAGCAAGATTATTCAGCATAACTGTAATGAATTTTCAGTCCCAAAACTTTATTTGCCATAACAGTGTCAGGGTTAGAGAAGTGCAGATATTTTATATGATGTCACGTTTTCAGAAGTATTCAATACACTGAGTACTTACCCGAACATGACCCTGGAATGATTAGCAGCACCCATAGCAGTTGTTTTCATATTTTCAGCTGTAGATTTCTATGTTTTTCCTTAAATCAGCTATTTAAAGGCAGAAATATAGAGAGGGAAAAAAATGATACCAGATTTTAACAAATGCTGAAAAATAAGCTCAAAGCTGGAGTCACAACACCCTTAATCTTGTGATGAGGATGGCAACACACAGCAGTGACTAGACCAGAGTCCTAAGCTGCATGAGATCAGGGCATTTGATACAGGAAGAAATCCTTCCAGCTCTTACAGGGTCTCTGCAGCTGTACATGGATCCAGAGACCACTAGAAAAGAATCCCCCATGCTCAGCAGGTGTGGGTTTTTTTCTACACTGGAATTTTCTGTTCTATCCATCTATTTTGGAACATGCTTATGTAATTATCAGGGAAAAGGGCCCACTCCTTAATTTTACCCCTATCAAAGAGAGGAGTTTTAAAACTTCATGAGGGGACATATCTGCTGACAAATCCTATTCCAAATTGTCTTCCCCTACAGAATCTGCTATATTATGAAAATGACATAACTACAACTAATTCAACAAAGTTATTTCTATTTTATATGTCAGAGATAATAATTCAATGCCTTGAATTTTCTGGTTTTTCTTGACTTGGTCTATCTTTAATTATGGAAATTTAAGCAAAATGAAAATAATCCTACCGTGGCATGTGTTATGATTGTCAGGGAAGTCTAGATACTCTTTGTTTAGATAGAAGTGATCTTCAAGATCATCATTGTAAATTAAGCAATGTAGCATATATAGCAAATGAAATCCACAAACAAGGGAATAAAAACAAAAAAAGTCTTTATTTAGCTAGTTATCTGAAGCTGGGTAATGTACTTTGCAAGATGGAGAGAGAGAAGGATGAGAAATGGTCAGTTCATTCACTTCCAGGCTCACTTGAACTGATGTAGCTCTAAAATTGCCTTACTGAATTCAATATGGATTTAAGATATTAGGCAAATTCCTACTCCTCCCTCCATCTTCATTTTCTCATAGATATAACTGATACTCTAAAGTGTGCTTTGTGCACTGATCATTCCTTTCACATTCTGCAACCAGTGCAATGCTTATATAGCCTGAAAGGCCAATGAAGAGTGACATTCAGTTGCCCTCTGAGAGCAGTATACATTTTTATCTTATACACTGAATTCTTTGTTATGGTCAAGACCTAGAAAACAAAAGATTGTTTTTCAACTTGAAATTGGTATTCTTCAGTCATTCCTCAAAAATGGCATTATTTTGCTGTTCCTCCTGCAGATTACATGGAGGTTACATCAGGATGATAACAGAAAGTCTAAGTGGGTTTTAGAAAGCAAGTAAGAAAAATAGGAAGCATATTGCAAGAGTGGATCTAGATAAGAAACCACTAACAAATGTTTATAAGGTCACTGGATTGTCACTTGACCTGCTCTAAAAATATTTACTAACTTTAAATGCTATTTCCACTTTTGTTAGTTCAGGCTAACAAAAATAACTTGCTATTCATAGGAGCAGAGCAGGGGAAGTTGCTACTTCAGTTATATGAAGAACTGGATGACGGAGAAATGTCATCTCATAAAAAAGCCAAGGGGTACTAAATACCCTAATGTTTTGTAAAACTCTGTTAAACTGAAGAAATGGAGGAAAACAGAGCTTGCTCCACAGGTGGTTATAAATTTCAAGGTTACAGGTGGTTCTTCTCACTTTGTCTTAGGACTTCTCTGCCTAGGGCTGTTCCCACTGTACCCAGAGCTGTCAGGCAGACAGAACTCCATCTCCAGCATCTACCACCCACAGCAGATCTTCAATTTATTTCACTTTATATTTTTTCTTAATCAAATGCAATGTTTCAATACAGTTCAACACCGTTAAATTTCAAAATGTCTTTTCTAGAGCATGACAACACTTGGTACACTTGAAAAGACTAGCTTTGTTTACAGCAGTAAAATTAAAAACAATTATTTAAAAAATGGAATTTTTATTTACAGTTAGCTGAGGAATTCAGCAAATGATAGCATTTTCCATGCCAGGATCTAGAATTTAAAGGGAAGTTGACATACTGCATACATAATAGTCTCATTTCTGTGTATGCCAGAAGACTGCAGCAAGCTTTTAGTTAACAGCTTTGAAAAACCCTGCTAACACAAATGCTTCTATTGTAATACTCCAACTATTTTAATTACAGCAACTAACAAAGGTTTTGTGTTTTCTGTGCAGCCACCCAGTTCATAGTTTGAGCAGAAGACATTTCAGTTCCGGAAAAGTTCACTTGATACCATGACTTTTGAAAAAGTTCTGAAGTTATGAAGATTCCTTATGCACATTTCCAACATTTATTAGAAAATCCTGTGTTCCCATAGTTGTAAAGGGTTAAGAGCATTTTAACACTTTCTATAAAAAAATTATAAATTTCACTCAATATAATTTCAAATGCTTCTCTGTAACAATTAATGTATAATGTTTTCTTCTGGGTGTGGATATGAAGTTGAGCCAACTTTCCTTTTTTGTTAGTATTTAATGTCCAGTTATGACTGAACTCATAACTCTATATTTAGTATTCTAATTTAAGTCATATTCTTGAAAGATTGAAAGATATAGAAACTTTTTAATTCCAGGGAACAAATAAAAGAGGGTCAGTGGGAGCTGTAGAGTGTTTTGATAAAAGGAGACAGAAGCCATGGAGCTAGGCATCTGAAAATCATTTAGGAGGCTAATTTAGGCCCCCCCTATTTTTTGAAGTTTATTTTAGGCTCCTCTTTTTTTTAAAAAAGTTTGTACCCACAACTGTGGAAAAAACCCAATGATGCAAAGTATTTCCCAAACATCCAGTCTTACACCAAGAATATAATTCATTAAATAATTTCTATTTCGAGATTTTATTTTTAATCTTCATTCAATGTTGATAAGTACTAATTATTGCTTTTTTGAGCTTCTCGTTGTTTTAAGTGTCTTTTTTATGATACATTTCCATCAGTCATTTCACTTCTAAGACTTCTAAGACTAAACTATGTAAAGAGCTATTGCAGGAGTTTATGAAAACCTGCCTAGTAAGAAAACTGAACTAGACTGAGGTCTTGTGCATGTAGTAAAATAAATTATGGGCAAATAGATTCCAGCTCTTCTTTACATGACATTTTTTCTCTTAATGATTAGGAGTTATTTTAGGCATGTGGTATTCAGAACTTAGGGACTTATAAATCCAAGTATTAAAAACTGCAGTGACAGAAAAAGCAATGAGAAATCTTTTCAGAGAGTAAACAAACCCCACATTTCTAATTCTGCAGCTTCTTATTATCCCAAGAGACCTTTTCTTCATTAGCACTGACATTAATTTTCCAGCAGCTGTGGAAGGAAAGGTAAAATGTACATTTATCTTGAAAAACCTCATTGCTGCTGTTCTCATGAAGCATTCTCTGGCTTGTGTGACTTGTTTGAACAGCTCATAAATGATTGGTCATGGCAAATAAGTCTTTAATTAGAAGCAAATTGTAACACTGACAACACTTGGCTCTTGTATGTCACTTCTGCCTCTTTCACCTCTCCCTGCAGCTACTAGTATTCCTGTAGTTTTCTTTGGCAACAGACACTCCATTATTTTCTGTTCTGTCGTCCCCAGCAGACTTTGGGAAAAGCTCTCATTTGCATTGCATGGGTACAAAACACATGATGAGCAGACAGGCAGGTATCACCAGCAGCCACCTGAATCTACCTGTTGAAATATATACATCTACATGAATTATACAATTGTCCTTACTGACAAGAAAAGGTTTATATTCCAATTTCTCAGAGCACCTTGCAATGAATAACAAAAGAATTCTTTCATTAGATAAATGTGAAGTTGCTACAAAACTACCTATCACATTTACTACAAAGCCCATTTATTCAATATAAGGGGGAAACATCATTCCAGACAAAGTGAAAAAATATCTACCAGCCATATACAACACATGCAAAAAGTGACACAGATATAGAGCTGATATAGAAACATAGCATATGTTTGCCAAACTCAGTCCTACAATGATAATCCTTTACAAACTTCTAAAGAAGATACATTTTTCAACCAAGTATTTTAAGAAATTAGAGGGAGCTGCTACTATTTCAGAACTTCTTTAAAATATATTCCCTCTAAAATTGCCTTAAAATATATCCACTTAATGCAATCCCATAAGTTCACTTGCCTGTGCTTGATATTTAGGGGGAAAAAATATACACCACTTGTATCAAAAATAATCTTGTATTCCCTTCTGTTTTCCAAACACCAGTGATTTACAGGCTTCTTCAATCAGGGGCCACATCCACACCACAGTTTCCCAAAGAGCCCACCCTATACATGTGCACCAAACCCTTCAGCTACTTGTCTGGACTAGCTGGGCCCAGAAAAGGAGGCAGAGGAAGGGGAGTGCACTAAAGGTCTGTTTCACAGTGGGACACAGCTGAGCCTGGCAGGAGCTGCTGGAGCACTTCACTGATGTGAGAATTGGGAGCTACACAAAGTCTCATTAGCCTTTGGTCCCTGCCAGCTTGCCTTCACAGCTGGTGTGTATCTCTTGCACATGTGTGGTGTGTGGCAGCCAGAGGGGAGCTATCAAAGGCTCTGAATCAAGGGTTATGCTGCTATAAACACAAAACCAGCAGGATTTAGGGCTCCCCACTGAGCTGCATTCAGGCCAGATGGAAGCATGCAGGAAGCAAAATCCTGAAGGAATACCACGCGGGCGCTAGTTGATCATCAAATCCTCACATTACATTTTATCACCAGATTCTGACCCATTACTTGTCATTTTCAGGGCTGTGGCATCTTCTAAGACAGTCTCATTTACAGCCTCATAAACCTATAAAAATACAGACCTTTCCAGTGTCACAAGTAAGCCCAGTCAGTGAATAATAGCACTGTTGTATCTGAGTCAACTGATCTAATTATTTCTCATGGCTTAGAAGGGATTTCAGACATTCTCAGCTGCTTGCACAAAGCATCACCTTTTTAGTATAAGAAAACATGGTACTAAAATTTCACATGATTATTTCTGTTCAGGCTGAAAAGTTGCTGGTTTAAGATTGGCCTCATATTTGCAATTCACTTAACTCCTGTGTTCCTGTCCTCATCCTAACCACTGCTTTTATAATTTATGTTGGTGCTCTCCCTAAGGCTCAAAACACATCCAACTCCATGTTCAGTACATCTCTCGGATGTCTCTGATTACAACCAGCTTTTCTTTTACTACCAAACTTAAGGGAAACCTGAAACATTAAATAATAGCAAATATTGATGTGTAAAATCCTGAATGTTGATATTATAAAATCACAGCATTTAGAGATTAAATATATACATAGTTCATGTATCATCTTTGTAACAGATGTAGATCTGTTCTATGAAAGTATAGGGTTTACCTTTTGCTCACATGATCTACAGCTGTTACCAGAAATGGTGTCCACAGCTGCAGGAGCATCTAAGCCCATTCTGACTGTGCCTAACCATGCTGTTGTAGATCTTCTGCTGTTCAGTCTAGAGATAGGATCCAATACTGAAATTTGTAGTAAAACATTCACTGATTAGAGTCACAGCTCCATGTCCTTCTCTCCTGCAATTCTTGCTCTGAACACAAGTTTCTTGCCCAAGGACCCTGTGCTGGAAGAAGGCAGGGGGTTGGCATTGGGCATGTATGCCACAGGGGAGCTGCCTGCCTCCTCCACCTGCCCATGCATTCATGGGTCTCTAAAAGCAGGTCTGATGGAGCCTGGAAATACTGTGACCTAGCTGCTAGCCATAGCTTTGGTGCTTGGAAGAGGCCAGTGCTGGCTCCTGTCCCAGCTTGGGTGAGGTGGTGGCAGAAGCTGGGACCAGGGACTAATTTCTGTCACATACCAAGCTAATGTGGTAGGTGTGCCATGACTCAAGAAACTCTGACTTTTTTTATTATTTGCTCTATAACCACCCTTGGTGCCACCCTGTTCTTCCCAGTTACATTCTTAGGTGCATATAAGTTCACTGTTTGCCAGACATCACAGGCTGAGATCACTAATTTTGTTCTCATTATGACTAATATATCTTTTCTTTCTCTTCCTCCACACCCTAGCTCCCCACTCAGTTTCGCTGCTTTTTTTCTGAAGCCTTTCCAGCTTATCAATTCCCTTCCTTGCAGTGTGCTGAACTCTGTGTGATTCTTCAAGTTAGGTGGGATTAAATCAACATAAAGAAGGGCTCATCTTGTTTTTGCAGCTGGAATTCTGATATAAGCACCGCCGAAAAGATTTGCAACTATATTTTGTAGCAGCCATAGTGTTCTTCAAACTCAGTTCAATTCTGGTGTTCTCCCCCAGATTTAGGTTTTTTTCCTCTACTTGTCATTAACATAGTTATTTTCTTCCTGTTTATCCAGACAAAATCCTTACAGAACTCCCTTTTCCTCCAGAGATTTGATTTTTAAAATGCATAGCTTTCCAAAATACATCAGCCTAATTCTTTGCCACATAGTATCTTTGTTTTCAGCTGACACTTTTTAGAGTGTCTGTGCATCTTCATTACTGTCTTCATTGCTTCCAATACCCATTTACATTTTAATTAATTAGCTTTATTTTATATCTTAATTTAGATCCCTCATTAAAAATCCATTACATTTGAGAATTAACATTAAATTAATAGAATGGAATAGAAACATCTGGGAAGAATTTAAAGCACATATAAATTATCTCCTAATTTGCCTGACAGTATTGAAAATGGGAAAACTGATGGAGAAATTCCCAGAACAAGGACTTTGAAGAACAGGATTACACTTCACTCTAAATGTATTATCTCTGAATTTTTTCTTGAGATATTTAAGGTCTGTGATAAAAAAAGTCCTGACTTTTAAACAGCAGAATTGTCACTCTTTTCCTATGCCCTCAGTAGCAGCTAATGAGCTGTATTTTATGATAGTAACAATACTTACTCTAAATCCATTGCAGAAAAGGAAAGTGAATGTTCCAAAGGAGCAGCTAGAAGGAGAATCAGATTCAGAAAAATAGACTTTTTTTTTACCTTGGGAGAAGCACTGCTCCATGTATGGAAAGAAGTTGAATAAAAATGGTGCACATTCATGTGTGTGTGTATATATATATATGTGTGTGTGTGTGTGTGTGTGTGTATATATGAATTTATGTATGTATATGAATGTGTTAATACATATATGAATATATATATAGTTTCCCTAACTCAAAAGGATATTCAGAGATTGGGAACTGATTCTGGGATATCAGCATGCCACCATTTGCACTAGAAAAATTAATCTCTGTTGAAGCAAACATATTGTGAACAACTGTAGGTCACTGAAGGGGGTTATAAATGCTAGCACATTTATTTTATTTAGAAAACAACTAATAGGCTACGTAAACAAGCTGGATCTGTAGATGTGGAAAAGTTATGATAAATAATTTAGTCGTGACTGTGTGGGAAAGTCTTTTAAATACATGACTTTATGTCAAAAAATTAAGGCAGAAAAACTATTTGGCTTGTGGCTTAATCTGCTGGTTTTTGCTTTGGCTTACCCTGTGTCATTCAGGAGGAGTTTTAGTATGCACAGCTGTGCACCTTGGCTCCAGGGGTAATTATGCTGGTATAACTGAAAAACTCTCTCTTTGCAGGCAAACCCCTGGTTTTCCAAGGTCTGATGCATAGGGAATAGCCATGGCTTCAGGAACATCCTGAAACATTCACCACAACAGATCTTGGCTAAACAGCAGTTTAAAATATCTGCTGGGGCATACTAAACTACCATTTGAATGATGCACCGTGATCATCCCAATCAAATCTAGCTAAAGTAATTAAGCAAATAGCACTGGTCTGATGGCCTTCCAATTTCTTCCAATTTTGCATTCATACCCTTCTTACAGGCACCAAAACGATTGTGCCTGCTTGGAGGCAGCAGTGACAGAGAAAATGCTTCTCTCCATTTTCTCTGTCAAATGAATGCCTCCATGTACTCTTCTTTTGCATGTGATATACATCCTTCAGCTTATCCAGCTTTCCAATAGCACACATATTTCACTATAACAGCCACTGCTCTACTGCTTTTAAAATTTCAGCATAAAGAAAACATTAATCGTTAATCTTAACTTTCCTGTAATTTTTTCTTCCCTGTAAGCGAGTCATTACAGCATGTCTGATAATTAGGAACAAGGAACAAACATTTCCCCTCTGTGAAGAACAGGAAACAATGTTTGGAGAACAATCAAGACTATTCTCCATGGAAAAAAAAATGTAGCAGTGGAGGAGAGAGGCTTGACCTTTTTCCAAATTAAAATAAAATAAATCCACTTTCATGTGATGAAAAAGAAATTAGCTTATATATTCACCCAGATTGACCTCTTTTCTAAACATGTTTTTCATTGTAAAGTACACTTAAATATCAAGTATAAATGGGAAAAGAAACCAAAACACTAAGAGTTTTGGACTGTGTATTTCGCTTTAATCTTGTGAAATTCTTGTTTATATCTGTCTGCCATTGTAAATTATGTTTTCAGCCAAACATGAAAAAAAATGCACAAGATTCAAAGAGAGGCCATTCTCCTCCATGAAGCACACATGAACATGCACTGCCACCTGCTCACAGCTGTGGTTTGCATGGGAAAGTCAGCCTGGGAAATAATACCAGCAAAAGGAAAGCAACTGCTCTGACCACAGTCCAGCTGAGGTCTTGTAAACATCAACAGATCTCTGTGGTTTTCATTTTCTTCTGCACTTTTTCCAATACTTGTTAAATATCAGGGAAAATAAAAAAGAAATAAAAAGACACAAATGAGTTTGGCAGCACTATGGGCGGCGGTACATCCATTACTGAATCCAGCCCAGTTCAAATCCATCTCCTGCGTGTCTCATGTCACCTGTCTCATCCCATTGCATTTGGTACTACACATTTCTGTGGCATTGCACAGTTCTCCCCTTTGTACTAGTAACTAATCCTCCAGTGTGGGGCAATATGTAATTTTGCTGCCAGAGCACCTAAGGAGTCACAATATGGTTCCCAGTTTGGCCCAAAGGGAGGAAGTAACAGATGCCAATTTTTAACTGATGAACAATGCTTCCCTGTGTGTCAGCTCAGACATGTGGTTTGTGCATCTGGGGGCTAAATACGAGGTTTAAATGTTCCCACTCACACCCCACACAGCAGAAATTCAATGGAAATTTTTCTCCTCACCGTGCAGCCCAACAGCTGCACTGACTGTCACAATATCACCATTAAAATCCCTGGGCTGGTGCTCCCTCTCTGGCCCCACAATAAGTGCCAGAGAATGCTGCCATCTCAGTACACTACATTTCAGAAGAAAAAGCAAATTTGCCTGTCACATGCAGCAGCAATGATGTTGCCGAAGCTGACAGTTTTAGTATTAGTTTTGCCCTTTTGGGTGGTATTTCCCAACTTGCAACAACACAGCCTCAGAGAAGGGAGACATCTTTCTTTCCTTTTTAAAGCATTTTTCCAGATCTTTTGGTTAGGGGGAAAGAAAAGACTTGGAAAAAAATGAAACATCCACAATTGTGTTGTATATTTTAGCTCATGTTTTTTAGCTCATTATTTTACCTGTGAACCCATTTTCACAGACAAAATCTTGGGGTTCAGACACCTGGGTTATGGGAACTGTAAATGGTGCCTGCAGCCCCTCTGCATGCTTAAAGCTGTCACATTTCCATCTCTGAGCTCCCAGCCCTCATGGCTGCTTTCCAGGAACAGTGTAGCTGCTCTAATCTTACCTTGACCTAAACCAAGACGACAAGAAAGGGCAGCAAGATCTGAATTGTTTATTCAAAGAGAAAAACATGTTGCAAAGGAAAATACAATGAGTGATGCCTGTCAGGTACAAATTCCTACTTGCAGCTCACAGGAGGAATGAAACATTGTTTTTAAAAGGCTTCACACTTAAAAATTGCCATGAACTGTAATCCTGAAATTCGTTGCCATTACACTACAGAGCTTAAAAAACATCGAGAAGATTGATGCATATGGGAAAATTCAAACACTGACATGCACAAGGACATGAAGATGCTGCAGAGAATTTGAGCTAGTGAGCGGGAAATGTATGATGCAGTATCTGCTGCATGTAAAGATTATGGGGATTTTATCCCAAAAAATAATACTCCATTGGTGCTTGCCAAAACACTCAGCCTCCATTTGACATCAGACTGAAAGCTTGTTGATTAATATGTGTAGGATAACCTTTCTGGCACATTTCTTTAAAATTACTGGTTGCACTGTAGCTGCATTTCAGATTTCACTCCCTCTACAACCAAACAGTCTGTTAAATGCACTCAGCAAATAGTATGTTTACTGAATTTCATGTTGTATTAAAAAGCTGTTATTCAAAGGAATGTTCTCAATGGTTCATTCAGCTCTGGGCAAGGCTCTGCCATATGGGCTGCTGTTGACTGAATTTGCAAATCCTCCTACACATGCAGCAAAATACCAAGGCATCTCAAGAACAATTTAACTATAAGTCTCAGTCACCTTTTCCCTTTGGTTGAAACAATGCTGCTATTTGATTATTTGTAAAATTCCACTGAGGATACAACGCTCTTTAGTCCCAACATATCACTGCACTGCCACATATTAACTTTCACTTAAGCAATTAATCTTGCAAAATCAAAACGTTTTTTCTTTTTGCATAAGAAATCTCATGTCTGGGGGCTACTTTAAAAATATAAGGAACAAATCTGCTAGTAGTTGTCTCAATACTGAGTACAGAGCAAAAGGAAGATAACCATGTCTTAGAGATTTAGCTGAACATTTATCATAAACTGTGGGAATATTCTAAAAAGTTATAGTTAGCATTCACTAATCACAAAAATTGATTAATTTATATTTTTACTTTCCATGCAGGTTTTAATGCATATTTTGGACTGGGTTCCACCTACCCTGTGGGTATTTTCTATTTTAACTCATTTTTTATTCTGGCTTGCTTGTTTTGACTGGCCTCTTTTTGATACCACCTCATTTGTAGAGTTTAAAAAGAAACCAAACCAGAAGCTGGCAGTTGTACACTCTTTCATATCCTTTTAATCATACTAAAGAAATCACATATTAACACAAAAGTTTATTTTCCATTTATATTTTTGAACAATACAAAATTAGGACTATCTATTGACCTGTATAAGAGGTAATCCTCTGGGAAAACAATAGCGCAGTGGTAGTAACATCATTTCTACTCTGGCAATGCACAGTTCAGAGCCTATTGGTTTTGGCACCATCAGATGAAGGATTTACCATAGAGACATGCCAAAAAGTTCTTGAAAGGAAAGGCAATGTTGGCAGTTGGTGTGTTAGGGAATTGAAAGCTACCAGGAAGAGAGCTGCTGTGGCCATAATCTTTGCTAGCTTCATAGAATCATAGAATATCCTGCATTAGAAGGTATCATCCAGTCTAACTCCTGTCCCTGAACAGGACAGCCACAAGAATCACACTGGGATGTGATGCCTGAGAGCATTGTCCAAACACTTCTTGAACTCTGTCAGGCTTGGAGCTGTGACCACTTCCCTGAGGAGCTCGTTCCAGTGCCCAGCCACCCTCTGGATGAGAAACCTTGCATCTAACCCAAAACCCCCCTGACACAGCCTTGTGCCTTTCCCTCAGGTTTCACAGTTGGTCATGATAGAGAAGAGATCAGTGTCTGCTCATGAGGAAGCTGTAGGCTGCAGTGAAGTCTCCCCACAATCTCTTGTCAGCTGCACAAACCAAGTGACCTCAGCCATTCCTCATAAGGCTTCCCCTTTTCCCCCATGTTCCCACCTCTCTTTTGGACACTCACTAACAGTTTTATATCTTTTTGCTACTGTGGTGCCCTGAACTGCCCCCAGCACTCGATGTGAGGCTGTCCCAGCTCAGAGCAGAGCAGGAGAATCCCTTCCCTTGCCCAGCTGGCCGTGCTGTGCCTGATGGCCCCCAGGACACGCTTGGCCGTCCTGGCTGCCAGGGCACAATGACTCATGTTCAACCTGCCATCGACCAGAGCCCCCAGCTCCCTTTCCTCAGCACTGCTGTCCACCCCCTTGTTCCCTAGTCTGTCCCTACACCCAGGGTTGCCTCATCCCCACAGTGATAATATGAATGGCTGCATGTATGGCAAAATTGCAATCAGCAAGCACAGCCCAGATTCAATGTGTGGCTTCAGGCATGACATGAGAGCTTGTATGAAAACTGCCAGATGTGGGTGGAAGAGAGAAGCCTGTGTCCTGTAGAAACTGCACAGAACTTCAAAGCTGAATTTGACAGTGAAGTTGCAGGTCTGAGTGACAAGCTGGCTGCTGATGTCCCCAGTGACAGGGGACATGTCTTCAAGGATTTGAAGAAAAAGATTAATATCTTCATTAGACTTTAGCAGCTGGCAAAAATCCCATAAGATTATATCAGGCAGAGGCCAGTCAAAACAAACTGAAAGTTTGATATTTCAAGCCAGTTTAAAAAATACAGACAATGAAGAACTGTTTGAAACAATGGTGAACTTTCAAGCTCCTTTTATAGTTTATCTTGAATTTTTCCCAAAAGAATGCTATCTTGGTGTGAAAAATGGCATGCAAGAGAGGAAAAAAAATCCTCCATTCCTGTATTTTCAAAGAACAGAAAAGGATAGAGAATTAGTTTATATTTGGTGCAAACTCCCCTACTCTCTTCCTTAGTGATCTTTAACAGCTATCTGTTTCACAATCATCTCCCAACAGAAAATTTCGTATGTTCGTATTCTACCTTCAGCTGGAGAAAATCTGACCTTGTCTGAGCTGTATGTGTTCACATGCCATATGGCATACATACTGAGCCTGCTGGTGACTGCATGGACTCGCCTGGTGGTCACCACACTGTTGGCTTGGTTTGACTGGATGCACTCTGTCCCTCGGGCCAGGGAGGTGTGACAGCACTTGTCCCTGCCAGTCCGCCTCCACTCCCGTCAGTCCCTGACATAAATGCATGGGGAGCTCATATTCCAGTGTTCTCCTCCTTGCTCTCCCCACTCCTAGAAATGCAATTCTTTTTCTGTGGCTAGTGCTGAGAACCTGCCTTTCAATGCAAGCCTTTCAGCTGAATTGTGCTGAGATACTTTTGCTCTTGTCTTCTCTGCTTGGTTCCATTTTCGAGCTAACTATATGGCAAGCAGCCCAGCCTAGATAAACAATCCCATATCTCCACCTAAAGAAGACAATTGTTTCCCAGTTCCTATGGGGCTGGAACGTGTCAACATCCTTCAGCATGAAGATTTTGGCTCTGGCATTATCTGTTTCACAACTGAATGCTCCCTTGCCTCACAATGTCTCATTCATTAACACTAAGTTGTTCAGAGGACTTATCAAGTGTTGCATTCACTTCCCAGAAGAGCAAGAAACTTCTCTGATCACTTCTACCAAAGTGAGCAAAAGTTTTCAAGGAGATGCTTTATGGTATTCATTTTCCAGTGGCTGACTTGACTTGCCATGGTCCATTAAGACAGCCTTGTGTACTAAGTACACCTCAGAAATAAAAAACTGTCTTATGGTAAATTAGATGCCATCCCCCCCAAAAAACGAGATTAATTCCTATAGGATATGTGCTGGCACAGTTCCAAGCAGCTGGGTTTGCACAAAGCAGCCTTTTTTTCTTTTATAGATTCTGGTGAAGTTTTGTCCCTGTCTGTAAAAATTGCCTGTATTATCTTGAAAATAGAAGCAATTGAGCTTTCACTGATCTGATCTGGAGGAAACATAAAAAAGTTCATTTAGCTATGAAACCTATTTAATTTTACGCTCTCAAAGTTCATCACAAAAACTTTGTTAAAAATTGTTTGGGAAAGGAAAAAGTGCCTCAAACATGCTGTTAATTACCATCCATTTTGTGGCTGTCACCCATTCTGATTCCTGGGGAGTGCACAGAAGCTTTCTGTGTGCAACAATTGCACAATATCCAAACCAGACACGAGATTTCCTAATATACTCCATTTTCATGCTGTAGAACTACTGGAAACAGTAGTTTTCAGTACTGTTCTGAAACAGTATTTCATTTTGTATGAAATTTTGTATGGCTTTCTGGGATGCAAGGTCAGGTCCCCAGCAACATCATATTGCTTTTGCAAATAGAAGAACACAAGCAAAGCTGTGCCCTAAACAGAGTTCCTTATCTTGGAGGAAGGTTTTATTCTACAACCAAGAAAATCTTTCAAACAATCACATTGTGTTGAGTAGTCTAAAGACATTTAAGGATTTATTCAATTTTGAATTAATACTTTCATCCTGGTTTTGGTTTTGGTCAGGTCAGCTTTAAAATGTTTATAAAGTGAAATTGGAAAGCTCAACCAGTGAGTTCTGCATGACTGAATTATACAAAAGTAAACATAACTGTCATTCTAATACCATAATTATCTAGATGTCCTTTTGGATTTTTCATTTTCTATGGGGGTTTTTTGTCCAGGATTTCTTTTTCCTTTTTTAAAGCCTGTCTTCAAAGAATTGCTCTATTTTGGATCTTACCTCTTGCTTTTAAACAACTTAATTTCAAATATGACTATAAAACATATTATTTTTAAGGGCAAAGCTAATTTTATTCTCAAAATTGCATGTATTTCAACCCTCCCACCAGATCTCTGTTTGTTAAAAGTGTGATCAAGCCTGAATTACGGAATTGAGGCTAAGGAAACATTCAACTAGAATGTAGAAAGAAGTCTGTGTACTCAATGTATGCCTCCTTTGTGCTAGGCATCTTCATTTTTGAGAAAAGCAGTTTAAAGAAATAGGTGATAGGTTTTGAGGGATTATTTGATACACTTGAAAAAATAGGCAAATTTTCAGGTGTAGAACCCTAACCAATTGTAATTCAATGATACCTCTGTTTCATTTTCCAATGTAGTTACTATCACAGGACAGTATACCAGGCCAGAGTCACCATTTTCCCAGGTGAATCGAAGTGCTATCCAAATTAAATTCAATTACAGACTTATTACACTTACAAACCTGTGCTCTAGCTGTTTGCAGAGAGACATGCAGGGCACCTGAAGTGCAAGAGACCTGACAGCTTGTACCTGAACTGGACACCCATTCCCACACAATATAATTAGGTCTTTCTACCAATGCTTTTTATATGCAATTAGTTTTTTAACTACTTCCATCCTATTTTCAGGCAGAAAGAAAATGACAGAGAACAATAACAGTGTAAAGCCTGAAGTTAGATCTCAGACAAACTCTGCATGCAAACTGAATCTGAATTTGAATCCTTCCAAGTTAACAAGTGCTTCCAAGACTCAAATAAAAGCCATCTGAATGCATGTCATTTTTAGAGTGCTCTGCTTTTTTCAATCCATCATATTGCCTAAATGCTCTTTTATATGTAACTGAAATAGCTTGGATGTGTGAGAAGTTTCATACATTTGAAATTCTGAACTATATCCAAGCTCCAGGAAACAGGCCCATTTAACAGGAGGTATATCTGTGTAGGTGTACATAAACTACATAGAAGACAAAATTCCTACAGCTCTGATGGTAGGCTCTAACACTGATATTGTTAACTACTAACTACTGAAACACACTTTTGTCTGCTCTCAGAGCTACAACAAAAAATTATCACCACAAGAAAGCAGCTGCGTGTAGAGATGCAGAAGAAACCCACAGAAAAGTAGGAGATGAAAAGGAAATATGTATTAACAAGAGCCAGTGGAAGCACACAGGGCTTCATTAAGAGCCTTCTGGTCCCTTGAGGGCTTTGCTTCACAACCCAACATCCCCTGTCTGAGCCAACCAGCTGGCAAATGTCACCTAGGACCTGGCTCCAAATCAGAATGGCCTAATTAGAGATTAATGCTCTCTGACAAAAATTAGTAACCCCTTCCCATGCTTCAGAGAATTCAGAAAAACATTTTCATACATTTTCAAGAGAATTAAAACTGTCTAATTGGATTGCAGTTTCAGGAACTGCTGGTATTCACATAATCTTGACATAATCTTGTGATAGTTTCAAAGCTGATTTGAAGCTGTATTGTCATGCATTGTCAATCACTCAATTGACTGGCTTCCAGAGCTGCTATCATATCCAAAATCAGCTGTAAGTCACAGCATATTAGGAAATATTTTTCAGTAGTAACATCAGGTTCATGTGAACTTTTCTAATTAGAGTTTAAAATCAGCCATCACATCATCAAAGTCAGAACTGAAAGGGCAACCTACTATTTCAGTGTGCCATACTTTAGAGTATACTATTAGAGTATATCTAAAATGGTAAGTAATGACTGTCCATTTTAAGAACTGTTTGATTGCATAATTTTGTAACTAATTAATTAATTTGATGTGGCATCTAAGACTACATCTTTAGTGAAATAGAAATCAAACAAATTATATGAATAAGCCCAGAAAAAGGTATTATGAGCAGGCAGTGTCAGAATCGATGCACAGTTCTAAAGTTTGATAGCTTTATCTCTGTGGTGTCAGGCAGAAATGACTCCCACTTAGTGATTAAAAGAAGTTCTCTCAGAATTCATTGTGATGTGCACACACTTTTTTACCAGAGATCTTGTAATGTACAGAAGGACAGTTTTTCAGATGGCTATGCTGAAAAATGTCAAATGTTCAAAGTTCTCCAGCATCTGTGTATTGTAAGAAAATTCACCCACACAAAACTGAAATTTCTCCAAGAAAACTTCCTTGGTTTTAATCCTGTTTCATTTATTCATCTTTTCCATTATATTTAGACTTAGTTTGCTGCTGTACTTTTCTTCTTTGGCCATTGGGATGGTCTCCTTGGAGCAAAGCACAAAATCTTCTATTTTGGAAATCACAGATCTAACACACCATGCTGGGAAGAACAGATTAGCCTGACTCTCAACTCACTGTGTGCCATCATTAACAGAAGCCTGAGCCAATGGTTACTATATTCCATGGAACTGCTGCCATTAGGTTTTCCACCAGATTTTAAATGAGGAATGACCTCCAGAAAAAATGGCTGCATCCAAACGGTTTAGACATCCTGTTCTAGCTAAAAAAGTATGTTGATCTGAAATTAATTTAAAATTTGTTTTCTGATGAGAATATTCTGCTATGCATGATCCATACTACTTTGCAATTTGGAACCGCAGCATTATGTAAAAAAATGGAGCACACAGGTTAGCAGCTTTTGAACTGATCATGAAACCTGAAAAAGAACAGATTTTTATATGGACAAAAAAATCATGTCACTACATGTTTGAATTAATTCAAAGCTGAAAGATGTTTCAGAAAGCACTAATGTCCTTCCTCGTGAACCACATTTGCCATTTCTAATTTATCATATCCTTCTACATCAGAGGTTGTTAAATTGGTTTAAATGAAAAACCACTCTGAACTGTATTTGCAAAATGTGAATAACACATGGATTCACAGACCCATAGAATAGCTTGAGTTGGAAAGGACCTTAAAGATTGTCTAGTTCCAGCCTTCCTGCCATTGGCAGGGACACTGCTCCAGACCACGTTGATCAAAGCCCCATTCAACCTGGCCTTGAATGCTTCCATGGGTGGGCCATCCACAATTCCTCTGGGCAACCTTTTCCAATGTCTCACCACCCTCACAGTGAAGAATTTCTTCCTAATATCTAATCTAAATCTACTCTTTTTCAGTTTGAAGCCTTTATCCATTGTTTTATCACTACATGCTTTTTGTAACAAATCCCTCGCAGGTGAATACTTCATGTGTGGATAAGAATATATTCATTTTTCATGTGTTCTTGTGAGATCCTTGGGGAGCATTCACAGGCTATCTCTGTGACACATCTTTCCATTAACTCCAGATACAAGATTTTGTGTCTGGAGTTAATAGAAAGATGTGTCACACCACACCTAATCTAGAAATTCAGTTTTATCTACTGTGCTTCTGAGAAGTTGATACTTATTTTAGCAAGTATAGCATATATTTGGGGATCATTTAACATGCTGAAGCACCTTACACTGAAGTTACTGTAAAGAATTCTCTATTAAATAACTGCCTGCCTAAATGAGAATCAGAATCCCATTAGGAACACATAAAGAACTGTGAATTTGAAGTTTCCATTTTTGTGAAAGCATGCCCAGGGGTGTATTTAAACATTGCTAATGTTTAGGGAGGAGCTGGGTAAATTGAGACAGAACCTAGATACAACCCACTATTACCTAATCTTTCATTAGCTATCTTCTTTCCAAATCATCTTGCTAGCCCCTTCATTGCCCATGACTCATGATGTGAGAAACATACCACAAAACACAGAACTCTGACTGGGCAATCTCCTAATTTAGCCAGAATATGGTGAAAGCTGGATGTCTACATATAGGCTGGAGGAAATCACCTATTTTCATTGGGAATTAACAGCTGCAAACATGGCCAAAAAGGTCCTTTTCTGGAAGATCCTAGTGGTTTTGCTCCACTGAAAAATATGAAAGTTGCATAATCCATATTCATTTCACTCCAGAATGCGTGAAAGGATCTTGGTGACATCTGTTTGCCAAGTGAGAAACAGGAAACTGTTACAGAAGTTTCCCTAGAACTGGAGGTTCAGATTTCAGCCTTAAAGAATGCAGCCTTTGCTTTCACTAATGCAAGACTTAATTATGGACTCGAAACATATGCATGAGAAGGAAGGAATCTAGCAAAGCTGACCATACACTGTGTTGTAACACAAGCCTGTTGTGGCTCCAAGAGGTTGTAAGAGTGGCCCCCAGGGATGGGGGCTGGAGGAAAGCAGATTACAGATGGCTACGTGAGAAATTATAGCCTCCCTTTATCTGGATCCCACAGCAAAAGTCATCCAAAGTGCAGGACTTTTCCAGGCTTTAGCCAACATATAGTGACAGGGAAGGTGGCAGTTTATAAAAAAAATTTGGCCAAAGAAATTCTCTTCATTTTCTTAAACATTCATCCAGTCCTTAAAAAATAGAATAGCCATAATACTGAGCTCCTCAAGCTGTTTTTGCAAAAGTGAATGAGTATCAAACCACATTTTCAGATCTACGCTTCTGAAGTACGCTTTTCTCTGATGATCTGCAGTCCCTTCTTATAATGCGTATTTACATAGTCTTTGGCAAGACTTATCCCCAAACCAAGAGAAAAAAGTTACTTATTTTTCTTTGCTAATTATACCATAACCTATGCTTCAAATCAGGGAAAGTAAATAGGTTGAAAATTTTACTCTAAACTATATGTGGGAGGCAGGCTGCCAAGAAGTACTGAAACACATGTAAGTTTTGTTTTCTTAGCAGGAAAAAAAGCAATTGTGAAAGCCTGGGGATATCTACACTGGGTGGTAAAGCTAACAGCAGAAAATCAAAGAAATCTTAGCACTAAGCCAACAGTGTAACAAAAAATAGGAGTCAGCTCTTCATGGCCATGCAGATTATCACTCCGATAAGACTGTGATAGAGGGTAAGAATTCTTTCCCAGTATGGTGTTGACACTGCATAAGCTTCAATCTGTTCTTTGGCTTTCGACCTCTTGCTTCGCAACACAAACACTAACAAATTGACAAAAGCTGTGTTTGCACATTAGAGCTACTTGCAAACTAGCATTTCAAGTTCAAGTTTGGACATACGAGCACGCAAAGCAAAATGAAGTGGAAAGCTGTGATTTTAATGGGGATTTAATCTCTTTTGTTCTTTGACCTTTTGCGGCTCCCAGAATACATCAACGCTTCTGTCGCATGAGTTGCCTTATTGGCTTAGGTCATGCTGATACAGCCAAGCAAGCATTCAAGTGTGACTGCAGTGCAGGCTTTGATGGTATATTGCACTCTTTCTAACACAAAGTACAAGAGTCTCATCAGCACTACCCAATAGGGTACAAATCCCATGAATCAGCCCAGGCCCAGCTGCAATCCCAAATGCAGTGACTCCTGCAGCTGGACAGAGAGAGCTTCTGAGCTCAGTCGGAAAGTAACTTTAGAAGGAATGGCTCAGGCAGCTGGCAGTGCACTGAGTGTGGGAGAACTGCCAAGCCAGCTGACTATCTGTCCTGCAGAAGGTCAGAGAAAGGCAGAACAGCACTGAAACAGGACTATAACACAATTCTATCAAGTCTGACCATTAAGAAAACAGAATACTGCATTTTAATGTATATAATAGGGGAGGTTTATTTCTCCTTCCCTTTTAAGCCACAAAGCCTTGTAAAAATGTAAAAATCCTGTAATGGAAGTCTCTCAGTCAAAAATGCAGCAGGAACTGCATAACTACAAAAGGAGCCTGCAGGAGAAAAAAGAACCCTCAGCAAAATAAATGAGGGCCAAAAGAGTGATCAGTCAAGATGGACCCAGCAATACTTCATGGGTTTCCTGTGTTACAACAGATCTAACATTCTTTCACCAAACTATTAAGGAAAAGAAAAAAATACCCTACAAATAGGCTTCTGATATTTCTCATAACAATCTATCTCTTACCTCAGCTTCTTTTCAAAAATTCATCTGGGTACACTCTAATAATGATACAAAAGAAATAAATTGGGGGAGTCTTTCCAAGCATTTTTCCATCCAAGCTGCTACTGAAGTTCTGGATAGTAGCAGTGCTATATCTGCTGTATCTGTTATATTTGCTATAACAGGAACTTATATGGAAGAAAAAGATCTGGTGAAGGAAAAAGATGTCACACTTGTAGTTGAAATCTGAGAAAATACTGGTATTGATGCTTAACATTGTTAGAGATCAGCAGGAGAAAAAATCCTGGTTATTGATCAGCTGCAAAAGAGAAATTTAGTATACTTAGTATTCAAACATATAGAGCCGTCTAAGTTCAAAAGCCTTCATGTTACAGGCCAGTGAGTTTTGATGGAAGAATTGTCCATGTAATCATGAAAAGTAGTAGTAGAATGAGTGAATGAGAGTTTGGGAAGAGAGCTGCTACAGTCATTTGGTCCTGATCATATCTCAGATCAAAAGCCTCCGTTATTTTCCTCACATAATGAGGATTTTTAAAGTTAAGTCTTGTCATATATAACAGGAGGAATCTTTTTATCTTCCTTCAGGATGGTGTTTTTATAAGGCAGGTCTAGCTTTTGTTTGGGTATCACCTCTACTGCAACTATTGTTGCAGTATTCAGAGTATGTATACAGCTGTATTCAGAGAATGCTGCAGCCAGTTCTCACTTTTACTTTTTGACTGCATATTTCTATTTTGGGAGACCTGAGGTGGAGAAAAAAATGTCAGGTGACCAGAAAGACCCTGTCTTAAATATAGGATACATCCACTTATCTTTGAAAATTAAGTTGTGTGACCTGCAATTGTTTCAGAATTCCAAGAGCATAGGAGCACACTGGACTGCCAGCTTGTACCATCTGTCAGACATAATCCTCACACTTCAGAAGGCTGGGTTTCTCACAGTTAATAAATTCCATCCAAATCTCAAAGTATTTCACATAGCCAGATGAAGGTTACCTCTGATAAGGCGTGCTTGTACAGCTTGTACAGACCTCCATGGAATGCCATGCCAGCTTTTCCATTGAAGGAAATAGAGATAACGTTCCTGAAAAGTGAATGCTGGAACCAAATGATTAAATAAGTAAATGTACTGAAGAAGACTAAAAAGGAAAAAACTACTGAAACTGGACTAATTTTTAGAGAAAGCCATTTATTTCAGTCACATAATGGTACTAGTATACCCAGTGCCAAATATAGAAAGGACAATGCATCATAGTAAGGAAAAACTGTTTCTACATTTTTGTTTATTTTGGTTTTTTCCAAAAGAACAAAATCCATAGAACTGCTTTTGGAAAGCTATCCTTAGGCATTAGAAGGTTGCCCTCTGTTTTCCTTCTCTTCTTTCATCAAAGACAAAGCAGACTCACAACACCCCAAGCGGCCCCAGATTTGCAGATAAAGATTATTCTATATATTCTTATAAATAAGGGGAAGCCCAAACAGCTTACAACATTGCATCTGGCTGAATAGCCTTCAAATACAAAAATATGTGGAATTCCCTGCTGGGTGCCACCCAGCCCAACAGACTGTGAGCTGACCACATGAACTTGGGGCATTACCTGTGGCCCCCTTCCCCTATATTTTCTTAGAATTGTATTAGGAATGTTAGAAGATAAAAGCTTACCTAATTCTTAGAAAATCCATATATCAATTTGCTGTCCTTGAATTTGTCTAATCCTCTTTGAATGTCCTGACAAACAGAAATCCAGGAGGAACAGGCTGAAAGTCTTCAAAGAACACTTGTAGATCCTTCTTGAATCACACAGATGTTGTTTACAGAACTTACATTCTAAGTTCTACATTCATGCTGTATTTCAGGAAAATCTCCTTATTGATATGTCACTCTCCTAAGGTCTCCCATTGACCTGATGGCTCAGTTCTCCAACCTCTGAGAATATAGATTAACCTGACTGACTTAAATTGCTTTATCTGGAAATGGGATAATTCAGTGAAACTGAAATTAGTTCACACACATGTAAATGATAGAATTTAGCCTGAAGCATGTAGTAATGTACAAAAGTAACTAATATTTTTAATAAAACAACAAAAACTACTTTGTGTGGGAAAGAGAATGCTCAAAAATGTTTCAGCGTCTTTGTGTTTCTCATTAGTCTCTCTTGTATCATGGCAAAAATCGTAAACATCAGAGGCCAGAAGTTTTTAGGCTACTTTAACTCTGTGTGAGTCTTTATTCCACATGGAGTCAAGTGTCTCTCTGCTATTCCTTTGTTTTTTCATGGCATGTTAGAAAGTTTACAAGTCATTGACCAATACTTCTGTACTGGCATTATAAATGGGCATGGCCTTTTCTGCTCAATGATTGTGTAAGTAAGTATTGCCAGAACAGCTAAAGAAATGGTAAATACCAATGCTGTAGTAACCAGAAAATTCACAGCTACACTGGATCAGCTCAGTGAGAAAGAGTTGCTAGTCTCATGAGTAAACAGGCAGAAAATATTTCTACAGAAAGATTCCTATGATCTGTTTTGGATCGTTTCTATGAAGAAGCAGTTTCAAGTTCTTTCTAAAGAGTAACTAATGATTCACATATTGCAATAATAAGTATTAGGATTCTTTTATTGCAACTTAGAGATCTGAACTGAAAATCTGATCACTATATTTCTTTATTTTGTATATTCCTATATATTACATGACAATAGCAGCAGAGATTCAAATGAGTCATAGCACATGAAAACACTGTTACTGTTACTAATTAAAGGACAAATACACTTTTAAAATTCACAAATTTCAAAATAAAATGGAAATTCAATATCTAGTATAAAACTTTAAGAAACATCTGAGTTGATATCACTGGAAGTTTAGCACAGATACAAACATATTGCCTTTTTTCTCTACAATTGTCAGTAAAAAAGTTTTAAGATTATGTAAATGTGTTAGCAAAAGAAGAGTTAATCCTTTGAGAACAAAAGTTTCATCTATTATATAATGTTTTATTTAAACTTATTGTGTATACCCGAAATTGGACTTAGGCTCACAAATACAATTCTACATGTAAACAGTAAATTATATAAACAGCTCACTTTTTATTAGCCAAACTGACCATTTTATAGAAACAAGCCAAAGTATAAATACATATACATGTATTTTTGTATCTGCATACACACACATGCTTGAAAGTGTTCCCAGGTTTGCTGCAAGAACCTTGTCCCTTAATGTACCCTGAATCTACATTTCTAAGTTTGAAACCATGGAATTAATATTTTTAGGTTTTATTTATTTGAATATGGTGTATTATAGAGTTTCTAAGACAAAAAGGAAACTGTTCTCACAGTGCTCCACAGTTTTCATGTCCTCAGTTTCTGAAACATTTAAGACTATTAAATTGCTGGCAGGGTTTCAAGGAATTTTAAGGCATCTGTGCCTGTGCTACTTATTTTAAGCTCTGTCTTCCAGTGTTATGAAATCTCAAACTCTTTTCAGAACAAACCCTTTTGACTTTCTTAGTAATTCCATTT
Source organism: Anthoscopus minutus (assembly GCA_013399455.1). NCBI lineage: Eukaryota > Metazoa > Chordata > Aves > Passeriformes > Paridae > Anthoscopus > Anthoscopus minutus. The sequence continues at coordinate 61,507 of VWYI01040382.1, read as the reverse complement.
CATGTGGTTCTGGCTTTCAGGCAGATTCAAGAATGACATAATCGCCTTTTCCCACCCACAGGTTTTGCACTGTTGCTGTTGGTTACACCCTTCCACGTAATGTGCAACATGAATCTTTGTCTGATTCCATATGCCCAGAAATGGAAGACAGCCCAGCAAAGAGGTCTAAAGCACAGTTTCTTGGCTTTCTATCAATCACCACGGGTTGAATAAGGCTTCTTCAGGATTTTTCCTCTCAGTTAATATTACTTTAGCGACAGTGCAGCTCCTGTCAATCCAAAGTCACACTATTTCCAAAGGATGTGAACCAATTTCCCAATAAACCCCTGTTACTGAAGCAGGTATTTTAAATGTAGTAGCAGAGAATAAACTTAAAGTGCTCCTTTTGTATTTTTTACTGTAGCATTTATGGAAACACACTCAAAAAATACAGAATTCTTCATTTCCATTAAAAAAAATTGTAGAACTTGGCTCGTAAGAGTTATTGCAAACATATTTTGCATAATTAACAATTCTGGATTACGTACCAAGCTCCACAGCAGCAGGATAAATATCATAGGGAAATAGCACTTTCTGGAGTTTGTTATCAACATGAGAGAACTAGAAGCAATCTGCAATCCTGTCTCACTCTCCAATCTCACAAAATGTCTCCTGGCTTACCTGAAGATGATGAGAGTGTTTGTACATGAAATATGGCATGCTAACATAGCATAGGGAGTATTTCTTTGCTCTTTGAGAGTCTCCAGAAATTTTGCTTTTTACGGTTATGCTTTTCATGCTTGGTCATGTTTTTAAGTACTGCACAGAAGTACTTGTGGCTACTCAGGTCTCTTGAATCCAGGACTACTGAGAGACTCTGGTTCAAGTCAGCTTCAGGGCAATTTTATAGACAATTACATTGCTGCTTTAAGAGCTGGCACTGACCTGCCAGGCAAATAAAAAAGCATGTATCGTGCTCAAGGAAACACTAGTCCACGTCCAGAAGAAATGGAGAAGAGTCCATCAAGTTATTACCATAAAAAATAAATGATCCAGCCTGGAAAGATAATGGATTTCCTTGTCTTCTTCAGCAATGAGTCAGTTCTGGAAAAAAATTACAGCTGGGCAAAGTGAGGCAGTGACTTGGCATCAGGATATGCAGTCTAAAGATAGAAGACAGAGTTCTCATGGGAGCTTGTCATAATCACCTACATTCACAACCCTGCTGGGTGCTTTCCTAAGCTCAGTGAAGTTGAGAGTCATGCCTTTCTCTCACTCCTAGAAGTGAGGGATAATCCATTTGAACAGATATCCAGCAGGAAGAAGCCTGTGAAATTGGCTAAAAAATGAGAGAAACTGATTGTGATGGTCATCATAGAGTGAAATCCACTGCAACAGGAATTCCATGTGAAATGTATCCTGAGGATTATTTCTTTCTCTAGACTCTGTTCACAGTGCAAGCCAAATAATATTTTTGTTTCTGTGATGAAAATTATCTGGCTAATAAGTTACAACACTTTTAAGAAATGGGTAAAGTGAAAATCCTGTAAAATTCTACCTTGGTGTTAAAAAGTCCAAGGCACTCTAAACACATCCTCTTGAGGCAATAGTTAAGTTCTAGGAAGTTTTAACAAATTGATCTGTCCTTGCAGACAAAATAAAATAAAATATTATTTAGGTGGCTGAGGTCTTAAAATTTTACTAGGTCTTTTTAACTCTGCTTATAATGAGATCTGTTTCTTCTAGTAATGCAATTATTGTTAATGGGTTTTCTGATACTAAGAAAGAAAACTGATTTTAGCTGCAGTAGAATTGTAGTTACTTAAAACATTAAATTCACCCATCCATATTAGCAGTGACATGAGACAGTTTGTCATAAATAACATTACACAAGGACTTTCAAAATTCTTTCACACCCTGCATATTTTTATGATACATAATGACAAGAGTAGCTATAAAAGTACCCAACTTCTACCATTACCTCATTGAAAAAGATGATATTTCTCTAGAAAGATAGTAAGAGTTTTTCTAAACAGTCAGGTAGAAGGTGTATGTGATGATAGACTGTGTCAATTGATATTTTATTTCTGGAGCATTTCAATGGTAAAAATCTGAAGTGCTTATCCAACCTTCCCTAACAACCATACCTGTGGGAACACATGGGGCAAGTTCTCAGTTACAATCATCACCCCACAGTGGTCAGTCTTAATGGAAACCCAAGCTTGAATTGCTGGCCAGAGCTGAGCACACAGAATAAACATTTCCTCTGCTGGGTTTAACAACACTCTTGTTAGGAGGTCTGCTTTTTGATAATATTCTCAAAAAATACCATCAAGAATTTTGCAAAACCAAAAACATGTACTTATTTAGCAGCATATTCCCATAAAGCTAAAGCTATTTTTGTAAATACCCAGTTAATCAATAGACAGAAAATATCAGGTCATCCACCCACACATCAGAACAACTTGCATTGAAAAAAACCCATTTCAATGAGCGACTCATGATGAATTGTAGTCCATACTGGACAAGTAAAAACTGTATTTGTCAAAATAATTATGATTATTATTAAAGCCATGTTCTCCTCACTCTGTTTTTAAAACTCCCTCATGTCCAGTGCAAACACTCCTGCATTTAAAAGAGTTGAATTTAGTTCTCAGATTTCAAAAGATCAAAATAAAATAAAAGAAGCCCTTGAAATAGTTGGCATTTTAGTAAACCTAATAAAAGAACAAATTCCTGTATTATATATGCTTCAGCAAGTGTCATTAATGTATCAAGTGCTTACACATCTCATTTTCCATTTAAACTTGCAATAAAATCTTCTACCAACTTCAATGAGGAAAGTAAGAGCAGTCCAACCTAATGAACTGAAATCCTGTTGCTAATTTTCAAACAGTTTAACAGAAAGAGAGTTCATGGTACCTACATATTACTGCATATTATCATTTGGTTATTTTTCATCTCACTGGTGATATAGAAGAGGCTATGCTGTGTTGAGCTTCAGTTGACATTTAAATGTTGCTTTTAAGCCATGTAAGATTTCTTATTAAAAAGTAAAAGCAAAGGTTTCAGAAAAAAAATAATGCTATGAATTTTAAATCAATTTTACCATCAGTTTCTGCCCCATAAAACATTTTTTAGAGATTTTTGTTCATATAGAAACAAGACTGTTTCATTCATTCATGGGCAATACTTTGGCTCCATGTGCATTTATATGAGTAAGAAGAATTTTGGACCTTCTTTCTATTACATCAATAAGCTTTTCAATTCCTTTTCTGCCTCCTTGGCTCTCCCAGTATATTTTGTCAAGGAACAGAGACTGGAGCAATTTCTCACGTAAATGCTGGCTCCTCAGAACTGAAACTGCAGATTCAGGGAATCTGGAAAAGCACAAAGAAATTCATCAGTTTTTGCCATTACTCTGAATTGAAGCATTTATGTTGTGGTTTAGCAATCAATTGTACAAATATAGGCTGCAACTCAGCAAAGCAAGTCCGTGCATTCCTAATCATATGTATGTTAATTGTATCTTTAACAGCTGTGGGATTACTCATGCATTTTTAGATACATCCTGTCAATATCTTGGGCCAATGATATCTATTCCAGTAGTATATTGTCTCATATTCAAACTGGAAAGAAATTATCAATCATTTTACAAAAATAATAATTTAAAACTTACTCATTGATTCCTTGTAGTATTTTGAAGTCAAGATTGTCCTCGTTTCTGTCAAAGAAACCTTTATTGTCTATAAAGGCCAAGTGCCTTTGGTCGTGCCTCCTCTGCACAATATGTGTCAGGTTAACAGCATCCTGATCATTGCATTTCAGCTTCAGTCCTTGCTGCATGCAGGAATCCTCCCTGAGAGGTTTGAATCCACAACAATTTCTGTCTAGTCGATTATAGATCTAAAACAAAGTACAGCAGAGTGCCAAGTGAAAACAAACAATACTGAAATACTTGAGGCAAAGTGTCACTGTTAGACATTGCTCTCTAACCTAGCTGACAGGAAAGCAAGCTCAGGACAAGTGTAATTAAAGACTGAAATAGCATGAAAGACCTGGTCCTCATACCTCAGGTATTGCTAAAAGCAATTTTTCAGACTGTGTATTTTATAGCCATGATCTGTTATGCCAGTAGAAATTCTTTGAAAATAATGGGACAATACCACTGTGTAACTGGAATACCAGGATGGTGAATATAAGTCTATTTTCTTTGTCAGAAGTGGTTCGGTTTTGCTTTTTTTTACATTTTCTTTGTTGGAGAACAATAGAAATAGCACAGTCTGACACACACAGAGGATCTTAATTTTGTGGGATCTATTAGGCTAACAGCATGCAAAATAACTGAAAAGACAAGTGAGGGGCACAACAAACCATCAAAAGCTATAAAATGTAAGAGCAGTGTATTTATAATCACAGACCAGCCTCCCTGTGGTATATACTTTTATGACATGATGGTGTAGACTATTTTTTCCCTTGCAAAATCTTGATTATTCAGCACACAGCACTTAGCTGGAAGAATAACAAATCTGGCCTAACTTTGGTGGTGTAAGTGTTAGGCATCTCTTTTGACTTGTTTGTTTCTGTTCCCTTTCATAAACAATGACAAGAACAAGGCACAATAGATGCCATTTTAGGATAACCATCTAATACAGAAGGATAAATCACCCCTTGAAAGCGCTTCCACCCCTTGAGAGTAGATGAGTGTGGGGTGCCCCACTCAGGGGAAACAAAGATTTGGTTAAGAGCCATGGCTTTGAGTCCCGGGAAGGGTGCACCCCACCCCTCTGCCTTGGGGGAGGTAACTTCTAAGCCCGGGAAAGGTAAAACTCCACCCTTTCCCTATAAATCCCACCACCTTGCCCCTGTTCAGGGTTCTCTGCCTATGGGTTAAGCTGAGTGTGTTCCTGTATTGGTGTCACCCCAAATAAATGGATCTATGAGCTTAAACAAGCACAGACCCGTCTCGTTGTGTCTCATGCCGGTCACCAGACCTCGCTGGACTTAATCTTGCAGCCACGGAATGCAGCAGATGAGAGAAAATATTCAACATTGTTACATCCCTGAGCACACAAATAGGCCTGGACTGCCCTTAGAAGTCTCACCTTGAAGTGAGACTTCCATGTCCCCTGGGCACAGGAGCCTCCTTTAAGCTTAAGCAGCTCAGCTCTCCTCTGAGTTCTTCAGAGGAGGGGGTGTGGGGGGGTGTTCTGTGCTTCTTGTTCCTGTTGGTTGAGGTTCTTGCCTGTCAGTCTTGAAGCTGCCTTGTCTATGCCTCATACTCACTGGGCTGCAAATGGGGCCTGTGGCTTTCACCATCCTTCCTGCTGGCCTGCCTCTCCTGCTGCTGGCCCTGCCTGTCCTAGAGCTGCCTTTGGCTCTAGCTTATCTTCCCAGAGAGCAGATCTGCTCCTGCTAACAAGTGTTCAGAGAGAGAAAGTCTGGTCTGGTGCATGTAAGACTTAATGAGTAGCTCATCAAAGGTCAATAATTTTTTCTGTCCTTTCTGTTAACTCTTCAAACTGCTCTAAGCACAAAAGCATTGTTGTTCACATAAGCCTTCTAAAATTACAATTTCATTTTTGTAACATCCCAGCAAAATGAACCATTAGGATCCACCTGATGCAGAACTTTGTTGCATGTTGGAATGAAAAGGCCACCTCCTTAATCAAATGAAAGGCTGAGAACTGGGCTTGTTTTGATTTTTGTTTGGGGTTCTTGATGTGTAGTCCTATTTCTAGTTGTATTGCTGACAGTGTTTGTTTTCAAATATCAAAATCCTGAGGAAAGGAACAGACTTCTCTTCCTTTTTCTCCTTTCATGAGCAGCATTCATTATCTGAAGGCTGTAGAGCCCCTCTTGCTTCCAGTGTTCTCTCTCCTGAGATCTCTTATTCAATCCATTCAAAGGTAAAAGAGTAAAGCAGAGTCTTTCGAGAAAGACTCCTTTCATGTATAGACTCAACTCCTTTGCACTTCTCTATATGCATTAAATAGACAAGGAGATCTTACAAAAAACTTCTTCATAATATCTTGCACCATTTCAGTGCTAAGACATAATGATGGAACACTATGGAATTGACACATATAGTTTAGCAGAATTTTCTGTCATAGATTTATTTACATAAGAGGTCCAAACCCCCAAAATTAAAGAATCCATTCTGCTTGAGTTCTTGCAGGAGTCAAGTAAAGGTCAACTATAAGCTTTTTATATCCCGCTCCTATGTTTTGTATGGCATTTGAAATGAGAGATTAGGAAGATCTATTAGAGGTTCCAAACCTATTCTTCTGAGAGAATTATGCTTAATAGAGAATACATTTCACACTATTCTTTATTTCTGAATGACTCATGAACCACAGATTTTATTTTTTTTTAATACAGAACCCTTTCTTGGCTTTTTTTTTTTTTTTTCAAATTTCTATATTCTGCTGCTGATAAACTTGGAGAGCACGCAGATAAAACTGTAGTTAAGTACTATGAGAGTCACTTTCACTCACTTTCTGGAATGCATGTCTGGAATTCTGTTCTTGTCTGGTAAGCAATTTGAGATATAAATCACTCTGATACCAGCTATAGTACAAGAGTAATTTGTCTTCTGTCATGCAAAGTTCAATCCTGTTGTATCTTATTTTAACCAACTGCTCCTTCTGGATAGTAGAACAGCAGATTCATCATTCATCAGTTGCTGCTCTACCTCTTCTTTACTAAGTCACTGTCTAGGGCTTTTTTAAAATAAGGAAGAATTATCCACTACAACCGTTACCTTGCTCCAGATTGCAGTTCACCAAAATCACTTCAGTCACCTCTTGGGGCTTGGGAGGTGCAGGAAGAACCACAGAGTAATCAGAGATTTATAGTTATGAAGTCAAGATCTCTGTTTGGAGAAACAAGGAGTGAAGGAGAAACAGTATGCCTGCCTCAAGGTGAAATAAATCAAGGCAAAAGCCTTTGCTTCCTCTTTAAAAAGAAAGGAGTCAGTTAGGTTTCCTGCCTGATTATAAGCTGTATTTTGAATATTTTAATCATAAGAAATATCCACAAATAGTTTCAAAGTATTCAAACCTCTCTTCCCCCATTTAAAAAAATGAAATACACACACACAAAAATTACTTTTTCTAAAAATCCTAAGTTTGCTCACATGACTTATGCAAATAGTAGCGTTCAGTAAACATTTTACCTGCAAGAGAAAATCAAAGAGTGCCATCTTGGACCATTCATGATGATGAATTTCAGTACAGCCCCACTCAGCTTTGGGAACTTTACCATTCTGCCAGCATTTCTTCTTCAGTAGCTCCTGATATTGTCCCCATGTTAACCTTACTGAAGAATGGGTACTATTATCTGTTGGACTCAGTGAGGAATCCCAGAGAATAACAGGACAGGCTTGACCACCTGAGAAAAGGCAAAGAATATCATTATTATAGTGTAATACTGTCAGTTTTATTTGATTGTTCTTTAAACATTCCTAAGCATTAGTAATACCATTAGTGTAATATACCATTTTATATACCAATAGCATTAGTAATATACCATTTTACAGATCTGGCAGGAGAACCAGTCAGGAACTAATATCTTGATACTCTTTGGTTAATGTGGTCTTATTCTACATCCATAACCAGCCACCACAGGAATGGAAGCATGGGCATAAATGCCCTCAATGTATGGAAGAATTTCTTTCTTTGAAGCAAATGATTAATGTACAAAATCATATATTCAACCAAACTATCAAAAAGTTTCTAGGTAGCTTAAAAGCCTACAATGCCACTGTGAATCAGCAATGTAATTTTCCTCTGATTCCAGTGAACTGCTGATTTTCAAGAGCTGGAAATTTATGTCAAAGGGGTTTTCTTTGCATAATAGGCATAGAGACACCACAAATCCCATACTCTAAGTGTATTTATATTGTTATTTTTAGTATTTTAAACCTATGATGTATGATTCCACAGCTCTAGAAGGATATATGAGAATACTAGAGAGTGTGAGCTTAGCACGAATAAACTTGACAAGTGTGGGGGTTTTTACCTAGATATGAGATCTGTTTTGTACAGCAGATATTTTGGCCAAATTCTGTAGTTCTTCTGTGTAAAGAATAGTCTTCTCTTCCCTAAAATTAATAGAGAAGACCACTCTTTGGTGAATTCCAGTGTTCAGCTTCACTGTGAGAATAAACCTCATCAAGAATTTAAAATCAGCTTTTCCAGTATAAGAACTGATAAATAAATTTCACATAACATCAAGGAACAGACATATTTATCTTATTAGGAAACCCTCCTTTTATTCCTGATGCAATGCTACTGCTGCTTAAACTGCCAAGGACCCATGACTGACCATGGCTTGTACACATTAAAACAAAGACTTTATATTTTAGGGTGTGTAGACTGAAGATCAAAGTATGTCTTGGTACAGAGAGGAAGAACCATCTAACTTCAAAGCTTAACTGCTGTTCACTAAAGTGTTGGAACACATATAAAGCTCTAAAAATTATTCATACTCATCTTGAAGTTCAATCAACTTAGTCTACACGATTGCGCAATTCATTGCATAGTTAAGTGCAGTCTAAATTGTCTCTTTTTCTTCCATGTGCCCAGTGTGACAGAGACAGATCTGCAAAAAAGCTTTTAGAAACACGTGAAGGCAAGAGCTCCAGGCCACCTTTTTCAGAAGCAAACCAGACAGAAAATAGCCCATGGAAAACAGATATCAGTGCCAACAGCAAGGTAAAAGCTGCCAATGTCAAGGCTCCACTTGTAAGCAACCAGGACTGTGAAAAACAATCTCCACACAGCTGAATCAAAAAGCAACTTATTCAAAGGATGCTGACTGTTGTAAAAGAACAGGTAAGAAATTATCTTTGCCTGTACCTAGAACTGAAAAGATGTGCAAAGTTCCATCTCCCATTCACCAAACAAGCATGACAGACCAGCCCCGCAGGCAATCCAGCCCAAGAGAAAAGCCAGCCCTTTTCCAAACCAGAATATACCTGATCTTCTCTCTGCCATGGCTTGCACATACAAGGTAGTCCTTCCAAAACCAAGCCAAGCCAACAACTTACCACCTCTTTAACTTTCTTCCCAGTTGCCCAGTGTTTCCTTAGAAACACAGAATTTGTCTTTCCATGAGGAACATTGCTTTTTTATGATATGGATTACCTTTATCAGCACCATGCTCCACACTCTCCTCCACAGAAAAAATGAGCTGAACACTGAAAATAAGGCTTCTCCTCTACTGAGGTGCCTGAATAAGTACTTAGGTAACTTATTTGGGAAATCCTACCCATTTCTCCACCTTTCTCACCCTTGCTCTATCACCTACATTGTAGATGACTTTACCCAAGTTAGGTCAGCTATGAACTAGGCTTCTTTTCCAAGAAAGTTGGAGAAAGTCTATCTAAGCATTGGAAATTCTCACAAAAAAAAAAAGGACAGCACTACTTAGGACCAAATCTGATCTATTATTTTTATATCTCCAATAACAACTTATGTAACTATTCGTGAACTCTTCCACAAATCAAATACCTAAACAGTTTTCTAAGAAAACAAACATCTCCTGTCTACCCAAAAAGGACATGATAAACAATAGTAATATAAATACTTGAAAACTATGAATAACATCATGCCAGTTTCCATTAAGATACAAAGGTTAAATACAGGAAATGTTTGCATTTCAAAGGAAATGGAAGCAGAAAAGATGATCCAAAAAAAAATCTTTCAACTCTGTAATATAAATTGGATTACAGGAATATGAAACAGCAGCTTCAGTAAAGAGCTGTGACTCAAATTTTTGACACTTGCTGGAAAAACATGATGCTGAATTAAAGCAGATAAGGGGCCTGATTCACAGCTGTATGAATTGGCATGACCCCAATGAAATCAGTGGAGCTTTTCTGATTCAACCTCATTAGGATGGGTCTGAAGGTACCTCAACAGTAAAGAGACCTACAGCCACAACCAGGAAGGTGAAGCACATTTCAGAAAAATTCCAGTGTATTCTGCATGTGCTTCTTTCCTAGTCAGCTTTACATATAAACACAAATTGGTACTGCTTTTCTGTTGCTAGAGCTGCACTGCACTGAATCTCACCCAGAGCTGATTGGCTTTATTTAATTTTTATCTGCCATTTTAGATCTATGTATCTACTTAACTATCCAAAGGCAGTCTTCAAAGTTTTATGGGAAAGATTTTTCTAAAGTCCTGCTGAAACCATCTTCCTAGTAATTCATACACATTTTTGAACATCAAAACATTTCTAAAAATGTCTTAGGTAAATTGAATAAGCTAACACAGATGAAACCTCAGGCTGCTGAGGCTAGAGCATCTCAAGGTACTCAAACTCCTTCATGTGCTGCTTTGTGATGTATCACTGCACGGCCTCTTCAGCGCAGGCATCATCCTAGATTTCCACACCCCACATCACTTTGAAAATAAACTGCATGCTTCTGAACTTCATATGGTTAGGAACCACATTTTGCTCTTGCAAACATGACTCATCTAGTGCTCTGACTTATAGCCACAGCACTTTTTCTAACTTCCTCAAAAGAAAATATTTTCAAACATGCCCAAAAGATCAACACTAAAACCATAAAATCTTTCATGAGGCAGTTAAAGCCCTTTCTCAAACTCATCATTGTTCACTGTGGCAGTACATCTCACCACTGCCACATTTGCAAGAGTTCAGTTGTCTATGTATTAGAAAGAAAAGACAATTTAGTGTGGAAATGAGAGGGACCAGCATACAGAACACAATTTTGAGAGTGTAAATTTTTAGGGAAAATATAAGGAACAGAAGCAGAAAGCAGAGAGAAGTTAGGCCATTTATTTTTCTTTATTCCCTATGCACCTCATTGCAATGTTCTGTCCTGTGCTCATATGGATGTCAGTATTAAGGAATGCATGAAATGTGGACTGTGGACTGTGTTACTGCTTATACATGGACTTCTCTGCCCAACAGAATACTGGAAATATGCCTCTCATACCCCTTTGAGAGATACACCACTACCTGGAAGTATTTTAGAGCACTCTGAATGCATAAAGCAGTGTTAGTTTTTTATTCTTTGTCCTGAAATTGGTGATTCATATTGCATAATTTCTGATGGGATGGCAAGACTGATAGCACAGGGTATAACAGAAAAAACTAGGACACCTTTTATGATCATGCAGAGGCCAGTAAAGCAAAACAAATGTAACCAGTGGAGCTATCATGTTGCCAATAGCATTCATCTTTTGGCACTAAACCAACCATGAAAGATGTTACTCAAAGGAAGAGTTTCTTGCATGTTTGGGGAGAAAAGGAGGTTGTGGACAAATAGTGGATTGAGTACACCAGTGCTTATTATTCTCAGTTTAGTCAGACTCAGGATATCAGAAAAACAGAGAAGTAGCCATCAGCACGCCGTAGTTCAGTCTCTGAGCAAGTGGTGCAACAAAACTGCACAGCAACAGCTATTGTACCAAAAGCTCAACAAAGAGCCCAGCCTCGTTGCTACTATTCAAGGAGCCAGAACACTGTCCTTACAACTGACAGCTGAGACAGAGATGCCAGCCTGCCCCAGCCCATGAACTCCAGCTGTAGCTCAAGTCTAACAAATACTGCCACCTCACACCAGGCAAGTGCAGTTTGTTGAGGTGAAGGCCATACATAACACTCATTTGACTTAGCAAAGGTCATTAAGGGCTGTGACACCAAGCAAGGTCACTTATGTCTCTTCTATTCCTCAGGTTGTGAAAGAATGAAGTTTTCTATTGCTGTAGTATTAATTTGACAATCCCAAATCTCAGGCACATAAGGGTCAGCCTTCATTTATTCAACAATTGAAACAATTTTATGATTATTTCTTGGTGTTTTACGGGCTTATTCTTTTTTTTATAGGTGTTTGGAGACATTTTTCACATCTTGTAGGTAGCAATCTAAGCAATGAATTATTATTTTGTATACTTTGTATGCACAAAATCATGCTCTTTTACACTGTTACTCCCGGCTCAAAAGGTTCCTACCTATACTACTCAGGCTTTTAGTATTCAGTCAATTCATTGTAAAAGTATGAGAGAAAGAGTTACCATACCAGATTTTTCCATCCAGGATGCATGATGGAAAAATTAGATAAGCCACAAAAAAATTCAGTTAACACTTAAAATGGGTTACAATTAACTAGTGAACAGACAGGGAACTTGAATACAGTATTTGGCTAGACTTTTTAAAAAGTCAGTGTCAGATCTGTGGGAATAAGGGAAATAGAACCTGTACAGGGATTTACTAAGCAGTTCTTTGAAACTGCTTTTGACAAAATGAATGACAGTTTTGAAAAGCCCATTTTTTAAGATTTTAATGCTACATCAAACATGTCTTGTTGGATCACATCACAACTGAGGCAAGCTAAAGGGATGTGTCGGGGAGAGAGATATGTCAGCCCAGAAATAGTGTACATTCATACACACATGCAAGTCTCTAATCCTGCATTGCTTGCTTTCCCATGTGAATAACTGATTCACACAAACCGCTCTGTAAAAAACTTTACAGAGCCCACATAACTTAAACATGGACCTTAAATATAGGTAATTTAGATGAGCTAATTGCTTATATTATTAAGAAGTATATTTTTGCTCATTTACCTAACACAAATATTTTCACATTATGCCAGACACAAGCACGTAAATAGTAAAGAGCTCAAGTAGTTATTAGGCATCTGAGTCCCCGCATATTTCCAGGCTAAAGACATCATGAGAGACAAGGTGCAGCCACTGTTCCAAGTGCTCTGTTCAGCCTTTAGCTGGAAAAAATGAAGTGAGACCAAAATAGTGTTATTTCTCTTCTCATCACCTAGCAACACTCCTCTTGCAACAGGAACTTAGCCAGTTATAAGGAAAAGAAAATTAGAGGGCAGAATGACACATTGTGTCCCAGACAGTCCAAAACATACTGTAAGATGACAGACATTGAGCAACACAATGCACAATTAGCCTAATAGCAGATTCTGAGGTTTGCAGTCTGTCATCTCTGCAGCCACATGTGCAGTGTCCCCCCATCCGAACTACCTTAATGCCTCATGACAGCTCTGTAGCAGTAGATCTTGTTCCTAAAAATAAAATAGGCATAATGTATCTTCCATGCTCTGCAAGTATGAATAATATTCAGAAGCCTCCAAACTGTTGTTCCTAGAGATTCGTTCCCATTGTTGTACAGGCTGTCAAAGGGAAGGTTCACAAAGCAGGAAGGCACTGGAGACCACAAGGTTGTCTTCCTGCTGTCAGACTAGAAAATCATTCTAGCGTTATTTTTCTTTTTAAGAAATGCAGACTGGTATAAAAATATTTGGTATATGCTGATTTCAAAGAAAAAATTGAACAGCAAAAACATAGCTAGCTACTTTTGCAATGATTCACTAAAAAGAAACATAGTCTTTTTGGATTTGTGACTGTACAAAAATAGGACTTATGCTGAAGACATATTAAAGAAGGTAGCAATTTTAAAGCAGATTTCCAATTCACATTACATGTCTGAATTCTACCTTTAATTTCACTAAAGGTTAAAAATCAAAATTTTAATTGGAAACTCTATGCTAATAAGTAACAGGCATATTGAGATATTTACTGTGTGTGTTGCTTTGGAGAATATATAGATGTGTGTAGTGAACCTGAAAATCCACAGGAGAATTCACTGAAATGTAGTTTGTTTGAGTTTTAACTAGAGAGGAAAGGGAAGCACTTTTTAAAAAATTTTCGGTTCCCAAGGGGATTAGAGCCATGAAATAAGATTCAAACTTCTGCAAGTAGGTTGCCTACCACTCTGAGTAGATCATCTGTCACCCGTTCCTGCCACCTGAGAGATGAATTTTTGTGACAAGTTCCAACAGTATTTTATTAAAGTTAATTCTAAAAGATGTGAAGTTTATTTTTAAAAGTCAGAAACAGCTATTAAGTCACAGACATTCTGGAATCTCTTTCACCAGTTTCTGGCAGTCTGTACAGCGTCATGCAACCTACAATTGCTCTTTCTCTGTTTTGCTGTTCCAGACTCGTGTGGGGAAACTGTTACTGCTCTCAGCAACTCTATGATATTTGCTGCAAACTTTGGGATGTTCATCCTTTGGAAAGGATAACTGCACTGCAGAAGTTACACACAGACACAGGCTTTATTTCCCTGTAACAAAGGGGTTAGTCCTCAGGCTCGCAGGAGTTAAAGGGGGTGGCTGCTGCTGCCCCATGGTTAATGCGGAGCGGGAAGGAAGCCTCTGCACCCCACCTGCAAGCTGAAAACCACACAAATGTGTTACCTTGGAAGAACTCTGATCTCCTGCTTACAGAAGGTAAGCTCCTGTTTAAACCCAAGATCCTGTCCAAATGAAAGGCAAACACCTCACTCATGTCGAGAGGTCTTTTGACAATTCCACAGTGCCCTTGATTACAAGCAGTTCCCGTAGTGCCGGGACTTCTTGCAAATACTACCAGGACTGCTTTGTGCGAAGGTAGTCTTTGAATGCTCTCTATGGGAGAATCTGCCAGCATGCGCATGTTTAGGATGTCGTCTTTGCTCATCCATGAGGGAGGGCTCTCGCTGTAAATCCTGATATTACTTTCCTCAGGCTGGAGCTGTGCCTTTACAGCTCCAGAAATCCTCCCAGGTCTCTGGTGACCTCCCTCCCTGATAGCCATTCCTTTATGCCTGTGTTCATCCAGTTGGTGCTTTCTTGCCTCCAGAGCGATTGCTGCTCCCATTGTGCCTGCGGCGTGCGTGGCCCTTCCTTGCTGTTGGGCAAAGGCCTCTTCCCAGCCCATAAAAGTGGCTTTTGGAAAGTGCTGCCCATTGGACAAATGGGTTGCATCTTTCTTCCTGCGCTTTGGCTTCACTGTGCCTCGGATGTTGGCAGGCTTGCTACGCTTGGACCGCAGGGTGATATAAACTACATTGGGTAGCAGCAAGGTTCCATTGCTACCAAGCTGGGGTTCCTGGAAATTGGGTGGTGACAGGGTGCCATCCAGTGGGATGCCCAGAAAGGGAGTTTGAGCTGCATCTTGGAGACTCCTGGAACTGATCTTTTGATGTCCTCCTTTGTGCTGTGGTAAAACATGACCCACTTGGCTGACAAGGAATCCCAGGTAGATCACACAGGCTGTGCCCACTAGCAGATTCCTCCTTGTCCTTGGGCGTCTGCAAGTCCAGAGCCTCAGCACCCGTGAGGGCCACAGGCAGCAAATAAACAAGTTTTTGATTTTACTTGACTGATCAAAAGGGGTCATTTCTCTAGTGAATCCACATGATGAGAACAGCACAAAGTCTTCTGTACATTCCAGACAGGATGATGATGCATGATTTCCCTTCCCCAATTTCTGTTTCTCCTTTTCCAAGTAGCTTCCAGCATGGATGACAGACAGAGGCTACTGATATGCCTGGGAAAGTGGTCAGTACTAAGGATGCTGACACTCCACCTTCTCAAACTGTTAAATTCTTATCAGCCACCACAGGGGAAGTGATTGGCTTCAGAGAATGAATGGAGCCAGCTGCGTAAGCAGAGTTTACTGACTAGTAGTCTAAAAGATCTGTGTATCTTCTTTGCAAACTGCAAAAAGAAAAAAGTAGCATTTCCTTTCATTACTCACACATAGCATCTGTGGCTCTATATTTTTCAGAGAAAAGAGACAGTATGCATGTAGGAATTTGTCAGGATACATCTTTCACTTTCTCATTACAGTATAAATCAAACACCAAAACAATTAAATGCAGGCTCAATTTTCAATCTCAGCTGGATGTATTCCAGCATTAGAAGAAATGCTTGTTAAACCCAGATCATTATCTTTTTCTTACGAGACAAAGTCCTCACTAAACCTCATGTTATGGAAATGCTGTAAATGATCCAAATATGAACCAGTGGCTAGCAGTTAAATATGCACATATTAATATATAAAAATATATTAGCAGTGCCAAATTTCTCTAGTTGACTATGAATATAGTTCCCATAATTCATAAACACACATTAAAATTGAAAGATGGTTAATCCCCTTCAGTCTTGTGAAGCCATAAAAAGAATCTAGCTATAGTTTTTTAAATAAAATAACAGTGGCTTATATATCCTTTCCAAGAAACAAAGAATAAGTGCACATTGTATATATATTTCTATAAAAATAAAATTTCTTACCTATTCAGCTTGACACATCCTTTGTTCTGGTAAACTCCTTAGGTTATTAAAAGTAACTGAGTAAAAGCTGGCATCTAGAAAATATTTCACTTTTAAGTATGGTTCACATTTAGGTATTTCATTGCAAGCTAAGAACTGTTGAGAAGCTAACTTTACTGAGAGGTGCTTGCATATGAACTGCTATAAATTTACATGAACCTGGCATTATAAAAAAACCCCAAACCAAACAACCCCACAAACAAAACCACTGCAACTTCTATTTTAAATTCTGTAATGAAAAGTCCTGTGAAGTATGTGTCTTTCAAAAAGTGCATTCCATCTATTTCTAACTCCTGAGGGCCCTCTAGTGCACTGCATGCAAACATACTGAAGAAATTCCCTTTCCTGCATTTAGTTTTTGGGTGGTTTTTTTGAGTTTGAAATACTGCCCACTCCCTGGATTTTAAAACTTTTGGGAATCATATATTGTTGTGATGAGAAGTGAAAAAACAGATAGCCCTTTTAAAATGCTATTAATCTGCTACTAAATAGCTTAGGAGTGTCTCCTATTTGTGCTTTCTGGAGCAAGGCATAACATAGTCCCTGTACAGCTGGAAAAGTTGGGGCAGACAGAAGTTAAGGGCAAACCTCTGACATGTGACTCCCTTCCTAGTCTATGTTCACTGTAATTCAAAGAACAGAGATATTCTCTTCTCCATAGCTAATACTAAAGGAAAATGGGCAGTTAAAAAGTTAGTTTATGTTTCATATTGGTCCAGTATGTATTTATAAAACTTTGTGAGTGTATTGTTTACCACAAGCCATCACTTATCCTTACTTTTTGTCTACATATGTACAGTCAATTTAAAATTTCAGTATCCATGCCCATAACCAGTAAAAGAGCCTTCCTGTCACCTGTTCTTTCCAAAACTGAATCTTTGGAGGAATTTGGATTGTAATAAATCTCTTCATTCACTTCAGTTCTTCTCTCTGTCTTTTTTTTTAGTTCAAATTTGACTGAGGGAAAATATCCCAAAAAACCAAAATTTATTCCAAAAGCTCCAGACAAGTTGCTTGAGTTGGAAATGCATCACACTGCAACAGTTGTTTTCAAATACCCAGTTCCTGCATGTACACAGCACCTGTCTATTACAACCAAGCAGCACCAAAGCACTGTGCCTTCCAATTACTAACAGCTCTCCTCTGCTATAGCAGTTCTCTGAAATTCTCTGCAATCTATGTAATTTTTCTACTGCTACTCTTTAAAGATTATCTGGAGGAAATTATAAAAAGATATGGAGAGTCGTTCTCATTTCATTTGTAGCCTTGAAATCATAATGTGGTGTACACCCTGATGTACATTGTCGACTGCTGGGGTTTTCTGAGGCTTTCTAAACATGATAATAGCAATGGTATTTCCTTTATTTCTTATGTTCAGAGAGAGATAGTATGTTCTTTAGAATGGATAGTGGTAGAAAATCAACTAAATAGAATGCAGTATCTTGTTAGTGTAACAGGTATTGGCCTGTAATTTTGGATTTTTAAAGGCTAAATACCATGTGACTTTTTTTTATTTCAGCCCTTGTAATGTACAGCTCCAGCGCCCTGGCAGACACCATAAAATAAAGAAGGCTGAAATTACTACGGAGCTGTCTGGAAAAACAACACCATTTCATTGTGTTTCACAAGAAACAAACAAAATGGATTTTTCTCAGGTGGGTACCATTCTGGAATCACTCTAGTCCAAAACTACAGCAAAGCACTAAAGGGCACTATTAAGCTAAAACAGTATTTCCTCTCTGGTCTTAAATATTTAAGACAAACTTTCAGAACAGCGGTTGTTGTCTGACCAAATTCTGGTCTACATTTTTTCACTTTGCCACCTACAGCTAGCCTGTAATGTCTGTCATATTTTGCCTTGTCCTTGCTCTAAACTATAGCTGTGATATTTCCAATCTGCATCCATTAAATGCAGCTTTTCATGTAATTTCTTCATATACTCGTATTTCATGCTTAGTATGTATCTTCCTAAGGTTAGGCATACAGGAATATAAAAATTAATATAGGAAAATAGCAACAAACGGAAGAGGGAAATTAAATAAGAATTTTCTAGTCCTTCAAAGATCTAGGTATCATTTTTAAATGTGAATGAATAGCTGGATTAACTATTTGCAATTTTTTTTTGGTTGGTTGGGTTTTTTGTTTTGTTGTTGTTGTTTTTTGGGTTTTGTTTTTGTTTGGTTTTTAACTTTGAAATTCACCTCGACCTATACCTGCATTTGAAGAGGTTTTGTGCTGGACAAGCTGCAGCTGCAGCTGAAGCAGCTGGTGGCCTGCACTGCTCCGAGCAGGAGGTCTCTGGCCAATTTGCAAAGACAGGCAGTGTGCCAATGCCCACCAGTCACAAGGTCCTGCATCTTGACTTCTCTTTATCCCTGGGCCTGAAACCTGAAAGGATGTGGTTACAGACTAGGCTCTTTAATGTGTGTGCTCTTGTTTTCTATGTGCAGGCACTTCAATGTAAAAGGTTAACATTTTTCCTACCACTTTTTTTCTGAATAAAATAACGCAACACATATACTTGCACTGCCTTTAGAATTTTTTTTTTTGCAGGCTACCTTTGTGGTTATGATATGGAACATTATTTCTCTTGGTTGCAGTAGAAATGTACTGTTTCCATGGAGATGTTCTGCTATTCATCTCTAAATGACACATGGACAGGCATTTATGTTAAAATGATTGATAAATGGTGCATTCCTAGCTTTACTGAATCCATATGACTGACAACTTATTCTCCAGAGAAACAAAGTAAGCCCTTATTATGGATAATGCAGATTTGATTTGCAAAACATGAAGCATTACTTTAGAAGGCTCGTGCTGTGTTTTTAAGGAGATCAATTTGAGCTGCTATCTGGAAACTGTACTTCAAGAGTACAGAGAGAAATGTTTGCTTCATGACTAAACATGCTGACTAATAGTCTGTGCTTTAACTGGTCTGGCTTGAGTCCTTACAGGGAAATCTGTGAAGATCTCTTCTTGACATAATGTAAAAGATTTTTTTCCTACTTGATTTTGGTCTCCAGAGAACACAGGGGCTTCCAGACCAACAGGTGGTAATTTTTGTGCTTAAGAAAAATAAAAACCTGGGTGCCCTGACCAGACTTGGTGGTTTCCTTGACTTGCTGTGCACCACAGGGCCAGCAGGCTGTTGCGTGGCCTCAGAATGTCACTGCCTTCCCCCTTCTTTAAAATGCCTGCAGCCCTCAGCCCTGTGACAGCCTCCAGCAGCCAGGGAGACCTCAGGAGCGAGAGGAGCTGCAAGGAGGCCATGCTGGGCCCTCTTCAAGCAGCCCCAGCTTGGGACCATGTCTGTGTTCCTGGGCAAGTGCTGACAAAATTTGGGTGCCTTTTCTGGAACACAAGTGCTGTGAGGAGCAGCTGAGGGAGCTGGGGGTGTTTAGTCTGGAGGAGGCTCAGGGCAGACCCTACTGCTCTCTACAACTACCTGAGCACATGTTGTAGCCAGGGGGAGGTTTGCCTCTTCTCCCAGGCAACCAGTGACAGGATGAGTGGACATAGCCTCAAGCTCAGCTTAGGAACGTTTAGGCTGGACATTGGGAAGAGTTCTTCACAGAAATTCTCGCAATTCTTCACAGAAAACGTAGCAATATAATGCCTAGGGAGGTGGTGGAGTCACTGTCCCTGGAGTTGTTGAAGACTGGACATGACACACAGCAGGTGATGTGTGTCTCTGGAATGGACTGGCCAGGGAGGTGATGGAGTCACTGTTCCTGGAGGTGCCTAAGACGGGTTGTGGCACTTAGTGCACTCCATGGTCTAGCTGACCGGATCGTCTTGGGTCACAGGCTGGACTCGACGACCTACAGAGGTCTTTTCCAACCTAACTGATTCTGTGATTCTTCAATTACGGTCACAGCACTGGCCGTTGGAGTCTACAGCTGCACTTCCACTAGGGAAGAGAACTGTCACATCCGCGCGCTTATGGCAGGCAGGCCCAAAGGCGCTTTTATCACGACATGAGTGCATTAATTTAAGCTTTCTCTTAGTGATTCTTCCCCGCCATACGGAAAGCCGGCGTCCCGGGATATCCCCTGCGCCACGGCGGCGAGACAAAGGCACTCGAAATCCGCCCCCGGCTCGCCTCCGCCCAGCTCCCGGACGGGAAGAAGAGCGGATGGAAGCAGGCGGATGGGGCGGGCCGCGGCGTGGGCGGGAGGCCGCGGTGAGCGGCGCGGGGTTCCGCGCGGGCACGGCGGGAGTGGGCACGGGCGGCGGGGCTGTGTCCGCACGAAGGGACGGAGGGACGGGCCCGGGGATCTATCGGGACCGTCCCGTCCCGGCCGCCTTCCGCCCCGGAGCGGAGCGCTGAGCCAGGCGCAGGCCGCTGGAGGAAGGAAGGCGTCCGGCTGGAGCGGGGTCTCGGGTATCCCCTCGGGGTGCGGTGCCGAGCAGCCGGGCTGCCCTGCCGTGGCGGCCGGGGCCGAGGGCTGAGCCGTGTCCCGTCCGCAGCCCGGGCCTGCCCTGCCGCAGCCCCGGCGCGGTGGCGTCAGTGAAGCCGCAGCGGCCCGGGTGGAGCTCTCAGCTGAGCGTTTTCCTTGTTCCGTGACAGCACTTCGTGAAAACAGTGCCCGAATAATGTCTTTTTTAAAAGAGCTCACCTCAGAGAAGCAAAGACACATTTATAGAGCAAGGGTTATGCTGTCACTTGGGCACGTTCCGCCTCGGAACTCATAGGCGTGTTGTAATTTAGGGGTGAAATTGTTCACCCTTAATGGTAAATGCATAATAGGAGAAATGTGCAAGCAGGCAATACGACATGCAACATTTAAAAATACCCACTCAGTTAGCAAAGAGGTTCTTTGGAACCTTAGCAACAGTTTGGGTCACCATTGAGGTGAAAGCTGTCAAAGACAGGGCCTCTTGATTTTGTCCCTGTCTGCCAACATTGCAGCAATGTGCTGCTATTGCAGTAAGTGAGCATCATGATTTGTAGGTGTCATGTTTCTGAGGTAAGTGTGGAAATAGAGACCACAACACTCCAGTAGGGTGAACTTAGTAGAAAAAGAGAAATGGGTGCCAACAAAATTCCAACATCCAACAAAAAAATTGTATTTTTTCTGCTGCTTTGGAAACCTGAAGTACCCTTCAGCCAGGGCAACTTAGTGGGAAAAAAGCATTCAATAACAGTATGAATTGCAGTTTCATATGCTTGAGTTCCAGATACAATCACTATGCTCTAAGAACCTAGACGCTTCAACAAATGTTCTGGTTTGGAGTTTGTTACTTCTCAAGTCTTTGGAGGCACATATGCAAGCCCATCTGGCAATAACATAGGATTGAAGAGAAGAGGCTTTTAGCGAACTCTCAGGAAGCTCTCTGATGTGGGAAGTATGTAGAAAAAATATAGTCAGCTTAATGCTGTGTGACTATTGTTCTTGACATTTGATCATACAATAGTAGAATTACTTAGTTTGGAAGGGATCTCTGTAGGTCTTTGGCTCAACTCCCTGATTAAAGCACTGCTGTCATCAAAGTTAGAGCAGGTTGCTTCAGGCCTTGTCTGATAAAGCTTTCTCTTGAAGGATTTGAAATGGAGTTAAAAGTTGGTTGTGAAATTTAGCCAAATTTGGAACAAAGTGTCCAATTTTGGAAAGTTACAAAGTTCTAAGCAGGGAGAATGAAGCATACTCTTAGTTAAGTGGAAGTTGTTTTTCCTCTCCATGTTTGTGGTGATGATTCTGGTTCTCCAACTGTGCAAAAGAATTCACTGTACACAATACAGAGATTTTTGGAAGATAGGAAATAAGCAGAAAAATACATTGTCCTGCAGCACATTCTCTTAGTGGATACAAAACTGAAATATTTTTAAAGTAACATTTCTCTGAGCAAAACTAAAAAGACTGATAAACCACTTTAAATAAATAAGTCATTATGCAGGTAAGATACTAACATTAGCCTTTGAAATTTGAAGGCAAAAGTGTTGATTCCTGCATTCACAGAGCTGCAGTGTAATCAGCCTTATATCTACATCCTTAACAGCATGAAGGTCTTCTGGGCAAAACCCAACTCTTGTGCCTTACTTGTCCACTAGATGAGTTAAATGTATTCACTCAATGAGTCAGGTTTGATGGAGTGAAAAAAGCCTTTATGTGTGTTAATCTGTTCACAGAGTGTCACGGTGTGTCCTGTGAAGTCAAGTCTTTGAAGAAGTCCTATAATTATTTGCACTGCTCAGTGTCTACAGGTCCTGGGTAAGACACACTTTGTAAAGGAGCCTTAAATACAGTGAAAAGTGCTTGGAGAAGCTTATCCTCTAAGTAGAAAAGAAAGCTGAAGAATGAGTGAGAAAAAGATAATGGAAAGAGTTGTGCCATTGTAATGACATGTCTTTTAAATGTCATCACTGTTTCTCTTAAATACTGAAGTTAGAAATATGTTCATGGTTTAAGGAGAAGAATTCTAGAAATTAAATTGCTGTATTAGTTGTGTAATCAAACTTTTAATTTGCTTATGTAAATAATTTCAGCAATCACTGATGTCCTTGCTGAAGCTGTGGATAAAAACATAACCTCAGCTGACAGAGTTCTTAGTGTCCCAAGGACTGTGGAGAAGGTAAGACTTGGTAAAATAAGATGAAAGAATGTTCAGCAGCTCAGTTCTTGTGCAGAGTGCAGTCACAACACCTTGTACAAGATTGGGCAAAATTTCCACCATCCTATTTCAGCTTTTTTTCTCTGACAGTAGCTGGTCCACCTACAATGGGGAAGGGCAAACTGCACTGGGATGGTTTTTGGTTCAGTGTAAACAGCATTACTTTGACCAGAGGATTTCACGTGTATTGCTATAACACCACATTAAGTATCCTTTTCTTACATGTAGTCTTTCAAGTGTGGTGTTAAGATTATGTGCACAATGTTCACACTGTTATGGTTGCCCTCAGAGACAGCTTTTCTGTAAAAGTTATACTCCATATCAAAAGCATATGTGTGACACGTCTGTTGAGTATAACCTCAAGATGACTCACTTTAAAAAAAGTCAGAGGTATTCTGGGATTAAAACAATCTTTTCCTTTTTTAATATGTTGAATGAACAAAGACATTTCAGAGGTAGTTTCTCCATTTGCTCCCCACATAAAAATGAAACTTTATCCATATTTAGTATCAGCTAGAGAAATCCCTGTGGTTACCTTATGATTCCATACTGATCTCACTGTGGCACCTATGGAATTTCTGCACCTCTTCCTGACTTCCTGATTATGGGTCTGCTGTAACTGTTTCTACCAATTAAGATTTTGTCTAATTCCATTTTTTTGGCACACCCCAGTGTGACCCCTCCTTTGGCTACAGGAATAGGGAATATTCTGATTGAGCATCTCACTAAAGCATCAGTGCTTCCCATAGCCATCACAGATTTAAGTCCTCATAACCTTTGAGTGCACTTCTACATTCACTTTTTGTGTCTGTCTTCAGATAGAACATACAATATTGGGTTGGGGTTTTTTTGGGTTAACTGTTCTTAAGTCACTTTATTCATGGTTTGTAGCAGGTTTTCTTGGGGTTCTACACAAACTGTTTCTGCATGAACTTCCTTGCAGATGATCTCAGCTTTGAGAGACTGATAAGTAGGGTTATTTAAATTACAGATTTCTAAACAAGGTTGGTATTAATTATCAGTACACATACTTAATTCCACTCTTTGATTCCAGATTCTGTCAGGACCTGCAGCAAAAAGCAGCACCTTCAGAACAAAGATGAATATCAGGGAAGCTTATGGTGCTGCTAACATCAGCAATGGAACAGATCTAGCTATTGGCTTTGCCTCTTCCACAGTAGCCGTCCTTCTGTTTGGGACAAACTTTGTGCCTGTCAAGAAATTTGATACTGGTGATGGTAAACTAAATTATATTATTTTCTTTGGTTTGCTATTTTTGCTAAAATGAATAATATATTACCAGCAAATTACAAGAGTTTCAAGGCCATCATCACAGCCTTAATCCAGAGAATATTTTTAATTTTGTCTGCTGTTGTTAGTGGATAAATTAGTAATACTGCTTCAGGATGTGGTATATCTTTAGAAGAGCCTTTTTATAAGTTGTGCAATTTGACAGTGATAATGTACATTTCATGAGAGTTTCACACTGGAAAGTGAAATGTTCTTTGTTCTACCCTCCTGGGGATTCTCGGATACATAAGGTAAAAGTTGTTGTACTTTGGAGCATTGCCTTTCAATTCTGCACCTAACATAAAAACATAAACTGAAATGTTAGTAATTTTGTTTGATGGCTTGGTAAGAGGAAACAACCATTCCTATTTCCTATTTGGAATACTGTTACTCTACTAGGTTTATGTTAAATTTTCATGTTTATAGAAACATAACCAACTATCAGATCTGTAGATTAATAAATCTGCTGTTACGTTACTGCAACATATATGTAGTGCCTGCATTGCAAGCTGGATATAGCCTCTGCTCTTTGTGCCAAGTATGACCCTAAAAAGACAAGCTTAGGCTTTAAAGGGAAAGTCACAGCTGGCATAAAGTTAACTGATCTGCCTAACTGACCCTTCAGGAATATACAGTGGTAGAAGAGATCTGTCACTGACCATCCTCAGTGTCCAGGATGGAAAAGCTTGAGCTTTGAAAAAGTTTAGTCCTGTTGCAGTCTGTGTTAGCAGCTACTTGGGTGGTGGGAGAAATTTGCAGCAACTGAGTATCATCTTTGTCAGAAGTCCATCAAAATTTTCATGTGTTAAAGAGTCGGGTTGTGTAAACTGTCCAGTGTCTTTTGCAGTTCTGTAGGAAGAAGGCATGATAAAGAAAAGGTTGGCCAAATTATAACTCCCTCTAAAAATACATCCCTTGAATAATTTGTAACAAGGTTCTCTGACATTCACAAAGACAGCAACCACCTTTTTGATTTTTTTCTCTACTATGATAAACATATTCTGTTAAGAGAGTCACACATGCAGTATCCTGAAAATTCCCTATTGTGTACATTTGATTTTTCCACAGGAATGTTCTTCCAGTGGATTCTCTGTGCCTCCATATGGATGGTTTCTTTGGTGGTCAATTTGATCCAGAATTGCCCCCGGTTTTGGCCTCTGGCTATGGTTGGAGGTTTTGTGTGGGCTACAGGTGAGGATAGATTCCAATTCTTGAAACTTTTCCATAGATAAGATAGTAGTTATTTAGTAGTTATTAATTTCTTTAAAGCCTCACTGTTAGTGGAAGTGTACCCTTACTGCAAATAATACTGTTTTATTTTGCTTATTCTATAAGAGGCAAATTCACACCAAAAATGACATTTGAAAGTATATGGAGGAAAAATCTATGTTGAGTGTATTTATTTTTTAAAAATACTGTTTCTTACCGCCTTATAGCTTCCTAAATTTCTTTGCCTTCCAACCAGGCACAGAACCTAAAACAAACATACACAAGATCACATTCTATTTTTTAACTGATTTCAGTATTCATTTTTTAATTTCAGGCAATGTTACAGTTGTCCCTATCGTTAAAACTATTGGCTTAGCTCTTGGTCTTTTGATATGGGCTTCTTTTAATTTGCTGACAGGTTGGGCAAGTTCAAGGTAAGTAGGTTTTAAATCTTAAGTCATTACATAATTAGTGTTGCCAATTCTTCATTAATAACTGCAGTGAAAACTCACCTGTAAAATCATAGAGTCATTCAAACTGGAAAAGACCTTTAAGATTGTCAACTCCATTAACATAACAATGCTAAGTCTACCACTAGAGAGAATTTAACCTATGTATTAAAACTTATTCCTTCTCAGTGGAAAATACTCAAGTTAACTATTGTAGCTTTTTGTATTTCCTGTTTTAATAGAAAAAAGAATGCCCAGTGATGTTATTGAGTCAATAAATAATGTATTTCTTAATGTAAAACTAGCTCACATTTGTATTTTTTCCTTCTGCAATCTGGTCTGATAATTTCAGTTTTTAAATATACATATTTTAAAAAATTCATGTTAAAAGTTGTTTTTGTAAAGTAAACATAGCTTTTTGCAAGCCAGCTGAAGCACTGATCTAATACTTAAAATATATACTTAAGCAGAATTATTTACACAAGTCAAGATTTCAAAGGCTAGGTTATAATTTAACTGTTTTTATAAAGTCAGTGCATCTAAGTGAAACTAGTTAAATGTTCTAGGTTTGGTTGGTTTGGAATTGACCCAGAAGAGGTATCAAGACCAGTCTTAAATTATATTGGAGCTGGACTTTCACTTGTAAGGTAAAAATTGATACTTATAATGAATCTCTGTTATGTACCAACCACCAGAATGATTTAGCAAGAGAATGAATATATTGAAGATTTTTTGGCAAATCATTTTCTTTCCAAATCCATGAGCTATCCATACATTGGATATTGTCAGTGTTCATGTAGATACAGATGTATCCGGTACAGGGATGAAATGGTTATCCTAAACACAGGATATATTTTTTTGCTGGTAGTCATGTTTAAGGCAAAGGAGAAATGCAGACTGCCTCCCTAGCTAGGTTATTCTAATGGTCCCCTTTCCTCAAATCCTGTCAGAGGACAGACTGACTAGAAGAATCTTGTTGAGAAAACCTCAGTTTTCTGATCTCACTTCACTCAGGGTTATAAATCTTAATCTCACAACTACAGAATATGCCACAGAACCCCTTCCCTGGTACTTTGGGGTCTGTGAAAGGCTAGAGGCTTTGCATATTTTCCATTTGTAATAGCTCCGTGTCATGTAAGTCTTAAGTCACACTTCAAATTCCCACTCAGTATCTTCCTTCACAATCTTTGGAAGGACTTTATTCTATCTTTTTGCTTGTTTTTTTATCTGTGTGAGACCAAATGCGAACACAGAGGAAAGAGGATCTTTGTTATGTAGCAATGTTCTTGCTTTACAACTGAATGGCTGGGAAATCCTAAAAACTTACTGTAACCATGCTGACAGAAGATGAACATAATGTCTTTCAGAAAAGGAGGGTTTTAGGAACAAGAAGATAATGAAGCCATTTCTGATTGGTCAGAGAGAGCTTCTGCCTTAGACTCGTGATTTTTGCTTCTGCTTTTCTTCTTTTCCAAGACTCTCTAGCTTTGTCCTCCCCGTTCCTGTTACATGTGGCACATGATTTTGGGAGGCACTGAGAAAATAGTAGCAGTACTACTGTTCCTGCCTGATGAATTCATGCAGCTCACCACCTGCTTCCTGTTTCCGAGATACCATGGAGGAGTGACTAACAGGAAGAGAGATTGTTTTTTTGAGCAAACATTTTCCTGGCAAACTGCACAAAGCCTATGTATGTTGCTCCGTGGAGCTCAAAAGCAGGCTTTCACTTTATCCTCCTGTGTGGAATGTGTATGCTTCCTCTGGAGGAAACTGGCATTCTTTTATACCTATGTTTATTCTATCAGTAAGAGATGAATCCTTTTCCAAATGGAAACATTCTGTTTATGGCTAGGAGAAGAAATTTCTGGATCATTATAATGTTTTTCATAAAAGTAAAAAATCTATCTTACCAGTTCTGTTGTATATTTATCTGATCTCCTGGAGGCAGGGTTAAGAGTAGTAATATTACCCTTTCTACTCCATTTTATTCACTGAATACTCTGATATTGCACAGCAGCACTGAGCAATATCCCTTTTCCTTCTGCATGCTCACAAGGCCCTGTAGCAGCAGTATTCCATTCCTTACATATGATGGAAGACTAAAAATTAACATTTTCTGTGAGTATAGAGGCAATTTTGTGCAGGTTTAAGCTGTTCTATCTGGAATTTTCAAGCTTGTGTTTTATTTATGTGTGGTTTGGTACAAAAGGGCACTGTTAGCTAAAGCATCTGTTGTTAATGTGGTTGTAACTACACACTGTTAAAAGAAGATATTTCAATCACATTATATAAGACCTATAAAGTGATACAAAAACTTATTTACTTTACCTTAGGTTGTCTCTTAGCGAAGTTAAATTAGTAACTTAAAATTATTACATCTTTTATATATATATATAGTCATAGTAAGTTATAGTTATAAAGCAAGTGCATTTTTTAAATATACTGCAGTGACTCGAGGGTAGTAATGAAAAAAAAAGGAATATGCCTCCAAATAAAACTTTTGTCTGTGCATACTAAATGTTATGTTGTTATGAACTGACATGGTATTTATTGGTGTATTTTTCTCTTCTGAGTGCTGTCATATTTCTTTTTATAAAAACTGAAGTCCAGAGTTCTTCAGCTTCATTAGAAAGCACACCTTTACTAAGAGAAACTGTAAGTACTCTACAATTGTTATTTTACAGCAGTGAAAATACATATCTATTTTAAAACAAAAAAAGTTTGTTTGTCCAGTTTGTTAGGATTTATGGTTGGCTACATAAAACAACATAAATATGTACTGATTGTATCTTAATCTGTGGATCTTTGATATAATTTTGAATATTGGCAACAGAAGAAGTGTTCCCAAGTGTTATTTCTTGTTTGTCAGCTTTAGGTAGCTTAAAAAGTCTTTCTTCATGATGATGGAGATGATATAAATAAGTGTATTACTTTCTTATATGAGAAGAGGAAGCAATTTCAGTTAAATGTTAGCTGTAAAACTCTGAGGGTGCTTAGATGAAAGGCCAGGTTTTTGCCACCTTGCAGAGCCAGGAGACTGTCAAGAGGTGCTGATTGTCATCACCAGCTGTGGCACAGGCTGGAGGCCAGTGAGGGGTACCAGATTGGCTGTTGCTCCTTAGGGAGCCCAAAGTATGCAAGGAGAGCTGGAGAACCATAGGCTCCTCCTACCATTGTACCTTTCTGTTAGAGGTCAGTGCTCAGTGTCTGCCTGAACAGACAGCTCTGAAAGTGTTCTGGCTGTGCTCAGTGCTCACTAGAGCTTCCAGTCTACCAAACTGAATCACAGAAGGTGCTTTAAGAAGTTGCATATTTTAAGATATCAAACTAAACTAATTTTGCATGCAAACTCATGGTTTTTTGCAGTCTATTAATGTTTCTGAAGAGACCACTGAGGACTCATGGGTGAACAAACTTTCTCCAGCAAAAAGGAGACTCATGTAAGTCGCTAACAGTTCTTTTGCTGGTGCGTAAAAAGCAGCCAGAGAAAGTAGTTAAACATAGTGTAAGAGAAGAATTTGTGTCCTGTGGTTTCCTAGCAAAGCCACAAACTAATAAATAACAGGTTTTTATATGCTACTATAGCGTGCAAATCTATGTATGAATAGTTGCACAGCTATTTAGGTAATTCCATTGGCGCTGTTGAGTGTGTCTAACCTTACCACTTAAGTATTAGGTACTACTGTGGAAAGTATCATCTGGCAAAGTGAGTAACAATATCAACACAGTAATTACAGAGCTGGATAGCACCTGGTTGATTAGCACTCCAGCATAGAAGAACCCTGTGCTAATGACATGCTTCCAGATGTGGTTTCCAAGCAAATACAGCTGGAGAAGGCATGACAGTATGGTAAGGAGACAGTAAAAGTGCTCCAAAGTGAAACCAAGCTAAGAACCCAATATGGGGAGTGGAGACTGCCAAGAGTACAGCAGTGTGGAGATGGGGGAGGAGATTGAAGAGGCAGTGAACCTGGGAAGTTATAAAGAATATATAGATTGCAATAACAGAGGTGAGGGTGGAGGCATCTAAAATTGAATTTTTGTTTGTTGTCCCCTAGCTCTGCTTTAAGAAATCCTAGTTACTTAATTTCCCATGTCATTAATCTAGATTGCTGGCTTTTGCAGCAGGATTTGTCTGTGTTGCTTGGCTACAAACCACAGAGAAACTATGTGAACCATTTCTCTACTAGAAAGTAAAAATGCGCTAAAATGTAATATTTTTTATAGGTAGCAAATTTTATATGATGTACAGTTTCTACCTGTAGTACTGGGCTTACATGTGTTGTCTACTTCCTTAACTCATGCAAGGTTATTTTCTCCAATTTTTGTTCTTTTTAAAGAGGCTGTAGCCTGGCTGTAGTAGCTGGGATACTGTACGGTTCCAGTTTTGTGCCAGTACTTTACATCAAGGACCATGGAAGAAGAAATGAAACTTTATACACAGGAGCAAGTCAGTTTGGTAAAGGCTAATAGATCACTTCTACTCCATTTCATCATTGTGTTCTCATGTTTTTTTGGAGGCATAGGGTGAAATTCTTGATATGTCTGAAAATATACCATGACAATTTATCGGCTCTGCACTACTTTAGATGTTGTCATAATCATAGCCCTAGCACTCCCTTTTTCTCCGAGATGAATTATCCCATAAAAAACACTGAGAAACAGCCCAAAGACTACCATACTTAACTCACAGGTATGTTTCTGAAGGCATTTAGTAGCAGCATTCTCAAAATACAGAGTTAGTATGGGTGGAGAATGAATTAAACAAGGGCTCGAGCATGCTAGTTGCCAACAGCAGTAAAGAAAGCCATGATTGATCATAACTGGTGAGAGCAGATATGTAACATAAGTAATTAAAACCATGGGGTTTTTTAAAATTGAAACTGTTTAACATAAGCCTAATTGCAATTTTCAAACAACATTCCCCCAGAAATATTTTCCTTGAGATTCAGGTTATACTCTGTCAGGTAATTCCTACAGCAAGCACCTAAAAAGCAAAGTACTGCTGAGAACACATAATGTTACCATTGTCATATACAATTTCTCTTGAATACTGCAATGTATATATTCCCCAGCCAGACAAAACAGATGTTGTCATTACCTTGGCTGCCTTTCCTGCTGAGAAATTACAGCTCCAAGGAGACAAGGACCACCTTGCTTCATGCTTCTGCTTTACCACGTTGAAAATACTCTCTTAACACGTACAAAATCCATAAAGGATTTGTTATTGTTCATAATTATAGCGATCAAAATTGTGATACGTCCTTCAAGATTAAAAAAGGACAAAACTGAGCTCTATTTAGCTTATATAGTCTATGCAGTTGTCTTGTCCTTAAATGTACAGAACAAAACAAGGATACAGGAATACAGAAACATAATTACTACCTCTCTTGACCATCTACAATTATGTAAATTCCCCACCCCAATTTTGTAGCCTCACCTGAGGGTTTTCTCAAGATTTTATCGAATTAATTCAGGAAAATTAATTTAGGAATAGAGTTCTGAAAATAAAAGCTCATAGAAATGCTTAGAAGCCTGTAATAAGTTGACACTGCATTTAGTTCATGTTTAATAGGTTTCATTGTATGCTTTCACAGTTAGATTGGCAGCTGCATTCAACACAATGAGATTTGAATTCTTAGGAATTGCACCTTTATGAGTTTTTGTCAATATGAATGTTATTGGTGAAAATAATTTTGTTAAAATTAGTAACCAGTGGTTTTACTAACATTTTGTGATTTCTCTTTCAGATTTAGATTATGTTTTTGCACACTACAGTGGAATATTTCTTACAAGTACCATCTACTTTTTGATCTACTGTGCAGTCAGGAAAAATAAGCCTTACATTTATCCCCAAGCCATATTGCCAGGTATGACTTTTTTTAAATTAGCATTTCATTTCAGCTACTTCTTTGGACCATTTTTCAGTGATTAGTTAAAGTTGTGTGTTGGAATTGTGGTTCACCTTTCAAGCATTTTTATTTGACTTCTTGTCTCTTTTGAAGGAGCGCTTCTATTAGGTTTATAATTAAGGTTAGGAGACAGTGATAACTTTTGTTCTAATCTGAAACTAGAACAAAGTGAATTGCAGATTTTCAAAAGCTGATTGCCAGAGTGGAGAGCACATTGCCCAGAAAATAATGAATTTTAATTAATTTGCTACTTCAGTTGGAGTAGCTGATTTTATCCTTTGAGAGTTGGTTTATTTTGCCAGAGCCAGCTTGTTAAAGTAGTTAACATACTAAAATACATATAGTTGCTGTATTATGCTATAAGTATAACACTTCCACAAACTGCTGCCTGTACTTTGCTATGGTTTTGATTGAGATTTGTTTTTCTAGGGTTTGTTTCTGGTGTGCTTTGGGCAATAGCCAATTGCTGCTGGTTCCTGGCCAATCACTATCTCAGTGCTGTCGTCAGCTTTCCAATAATTACTGCAGTAAGTACATAAAAAATAAAGTCTCTAACTAGAATTAAAAGTGATTGGATTTTTTACCCTTCTGGTTTTGGAATTGACTTGAAATTATGAAGGGTCTAGAGCATTTTTAGTCAAAAGTATACAGTGCCTCTGTTTGTCTGCACTAGTCTTTGGATTTTTAGGAGTATAAGTGACGGTGACAAGCACCGTCTTGGTCCATGTCAAGCATAAGAAAAACTGGAAGAATTGAGAGTGGGAGTCTTTAGGTTGCATAAAAGCCAAAGCTTTGTAAACAGAATTATATCAATATTCACTATTTAATTGAAGTGATTAAAAGAAAAGTTATTTTATGCTTTCATCCCAGGAAGTACATTTTTGTCTGGATGCTTTTGAATCTGTGAATTTTATCCCCTAGCAGTCATTTTTCTTGATTAAGTCAGGCATTTTTTCTTTTTGCAGTTCTTGAACAAACAGAACAGATTATGTACCACTGAAAATAATGTTCTTATGCAAATGTGTGGAAAATAGGTTGGCCTGTTCTGTCTCTGTTTCATTCTGGTTTATGATGTACCTTTAAAGCATAAATTCCAATTACTAGGTAAAAGTAAACTCTTTTTCCATTTACTCTCTTGACACTACACTAGTTGTGACACAGAGGTGACAAATGAGAGTTAATAAATATTAAGACAAAAGTTTTGCTTAACAGCTGTATTTTGGAATCAAACTAATGAAACAACTTATGCATTAACTCAAAATATACTCTGCGGTATGCAATGAAAAAAAGAAATTGAGATAATTCTAATTAGAAATTGAAGGATTAATGGAAAGCAGCTTTAGTAATTTAGTTATCAGTATGCCTAAAGGGCGAGCATGTAAAGTCACAAAATGAAAAACGTAAGGAGAGCATTGATGAGAAACTGCCTATCTGGACCACAGCTTCAGAACTGCTGCTTTAGTTCATGCTAGAGAAAATTTTTAGAGAGGTATTCATCACATCCCTTTAACACTTCATTTTTTAAAGTGCATTCCTCTCACAGGGCACATTATCTAGAAAGTGAAATAACCCCTCAAATAATAGTTGGCAATGTCACTAGGAAACAGCACCCACACATATATTTAGCATGAGACACTGTTTGCTGTCTGTATCTGTCCCATCAGCTGCAGTGAGGATGAAGAGAGGAAGGTCACTGGCCAAACATCTGTCAAGTGTTTCTCTCTAATGGGAAGCATTAACAGAGCCAGTTTTTGCTTCATATTCAGATATTTTCTCATCAGAGATGAAAATTCAGATCATTGCTACCTCAGGGGAAAAAGTGTATTACCAAGAGTGCCTGGAAGTTGCTGTTGTGTGTCACTGTTTGCTGTTCTCCAGGAAACCTCTACAACAACATCATCAGGAGTTTCCCTGACCTGTCTCCCTTGCTGGCTTTGTGCTTTGTCCAGATGCCAGCTATACAGGAAACACATCTATGTTTCAGTCTCTTTATATCATATTGAGCGATAAAATCAAACTTTGTCCAATAGTTAGTCATGCTAATAAAGGAAATGTTAGGAAACATTGTGGACTCTAATTTGGACTAAAGTGTTGCATGTTATTTGAAGTCCGTTGAAAGAACATGTAACAGCTGGAGCAGACTCCACAACGTAATTTAGAAAGAAGTTGTGCCTATTGCAAAAAAACCCCAGCAGTTTCTTGACTCTTTAGCCCTTTTGGAAGATTTTATTGTATCTTACTTAGTAAATATTTCAGTGATGTTTATGCTTTTGTCGTGAGTGCTTTATTTATACAGACTGGAAAGACCTAAGTGTATTATCCAGACAAAATCCAACCACCCTGACAGCAGTAATGAGAAGGAGTAAATTTTAATGAAATGCTGTAATGTTACTTATTAACCTTATTCTTTAGGGTCCTGGCCTTGTTGCTGCAATGTGGGGAGTCCTTGTATTTAAGGAAATCAAGGTAATGTAAATAGGTCTCTTATCTAATATCTCTTGCTTGCCTCTAGCTCTAGAAACAGCATGACTTGGTATGCAGCTGTATCTCGGATTTCTCCTCCTTTCAAGAATTGCATTATGAAACTAAAAGTGATATCGTGCAATATTAAGTTTTCAAACAAACCGGAAGAACTGTGAACAGTTTTTACCGGAATTAAGATTTTAGTTCTATAGCTAACAAGGAGCAGTGGATGTAAATGAGGACTGTAGCAGAGCCAGGAGGCAGGATGCCATGCACTGCTTGAAGATGGTTTTCATTTGAGCCAGTGGGCAGGGGAATGAGCAATTGTCCCAATAATCAGCAAGTAGATTACATTTTAGGCTCAGGTTCAACAGAGGATGTAAAAATGCAACAGGTTAATTGACCTTTGTAATTAAAGTGTAATGTAAAGATCCTACATTGATACAGCAATGGTTGTCTACAACAAGCTAATTTACTGGATTTTAACATAGAGGGCAGAAGTAGTTTCCTAACGGAATTTGAAAGGCACTGAATGGCTAGCAGTGTAATATCAGGTTCTTTTTGCCAATCTAGTCAGGATCTATAGGCACCTAACTTGCTACTGGAGATGATCTTTCCCATCTAATGATGTTCATTAGACATCACTGAATCTGAATCTAGAACTATAAGTTAGTTTGGTGTCTCCCATTGCAGACTAGTGTTGCACCACAGTAGATCATAATTTTCATTATACAAACCTTTGCAACTCTCTAATCCTTTCATTCTTTTCATATAATCTCTGCCTAAATGAAACGTAGTACTTTGTTCTACTTTTTTTTCAAGTGGTATCAATAATGACAAGATGATATTTTCCTTTTTCTCTTCTTTTGCCTCTACAGGGACTGAAAAACTATGTGTTACTGTCAGTATCGTTTTGCATCATTTTGGCTGGATCACTTTCCACAGCTTTTTCTAAAGTTTGAAGGGACTTGGTGGACCAGTAGATGGTGCTAGTGTTTAACTCAAATAGAAAGTGTTGGTAGATCACAATACATCATAATTTTCAAAATGTATATCCATTTACCCTACAACATTTACCCTAACTTGCTTCAGCCAAACGAAATATGAGAATATTAGGCATGAAAGAAAATCTGGAAATATTTGTTTCTGTTTTTCTTGGAATAGTAAGAAAATCAAAGGGCTGTATTAATCAAAGCTAAATGATTTTATTATTACCAATTATTAGTTTTTTTCATTCAGGTGCTAAACTTCATGCCATCATAAATTGCAGTTTGCTGTTGTGATGGTGGATAGTGATTTTAATTTTAGTATATAATACTGTATGTGTTTGCAAGCTGATTTGTTTATTAAAACATTTTCTTACTGACTTAAATATAAGTCTTGAAATATTCCTTATGAAACTGATACACATGGAGCTAACAAAACTTTTCTTTCATTTAGAAGCATTATTCTTGAAAATCATTCGTTTACATAAAAATACTATCTTCAGTCACTTCAGACTTGTGAAGGAAATAGAATAAAAAGGGTGTTGGAAAGTAAATTACTTTTGTTTCACAACATCTTCCATAGCCATCACTAACAGGGACTGTTTATTTTCTTACTTGTGGCAGCTAATACTTGCAGAGCATGTTGTCTGAATCTCTCCTTTGTCTTTTCTTCAGTGCATTAGACAGCCCCAGCTCCTGCAGTCTTCCCTTGCTTGCAGTTTTTTTCCCGATAATGGAATGGTTTGACTGGAAGGGACCTTAAAGATCATCTAGGTCCAACCCCCCTGCCAAGGACAGTAATTCACTAGGCCAAGTTGCTGAGTGCCCCATTCAACCAGACCTTGAACACTTTCAAAGATGAGGCATCAGCAGCTTCTCTGGACAACCTATTCCAGCCTTTCACCACCCTCTGAGTAAAGAATTTCATACTAAACCCAGCCTCTTTCAGTGTAAAACCATTGCCCTTGCCTTGTCACTTGCCTGTATACAAAGTTCCTCTCCCTCCTTTTTATACACTACTTTAAGCTTCTGGAAGGCTGCAGTGAGTTTTTGTTAAAACCTTCTCCATGCTGATCTCTCACTAAGTGGACTAGGCCTGTGTAGAGTACCAAAACATGGCAGTCTGCCCACAGTCTTTCAAAGACCAAGAAGAGCAGCAGTAAGATTATGGGTGGTTTCCCCCATCCAGTTTGCAAGCTCTGTTCATAGTTACACATCACAGCTTTTTGCCATCATGGCTTGATATTGTTAAACAAGTTCTGACTGCTATCATAATTTCTCCTTTCTCCCTTCCACCTTTTTGTCTGCCCTGCACCAAATTTGATCTTAGAACTGCTACTCAACCTGCTTTTTCCCATCTTGTGTTGTTTATTCCTACCTAGATATCAGAACTTGGTGTCAGGTTTTTTCCCCTCTAAGGTATTTCTCTATTTTTGGTCTCTATGTTAACCTTGTCCTCCAACAAGGCAGCAGTGTTTTTCAGCCAGATGTCATCTGCAAATTTAATAAATGTGCTCTCTAATTGCTATAAATAATTAGTGAAAATGCTGCATGATACTTGCCTTCACTTACATTTTGGTATCTTATGTTGCATTTTATTTTTCAGGGAACAATTGATTAACCTTTGAGTACAATTTTCCTGTATCTTGCACTGCTTTTATTTAGACTGCATTCTTGAGGCTTTTACATAACATCTAATAGAACTGCTCAAGTCACAGTACATGATGTGTTCTACCCTAATACCTGATATTGAACAGAAAACTGGTAATTTTTTCTGCCCAGTACCCAGGTCAGGCACAATTTCGCCTTGACAGATGCTTGATTGTTATTTACCTGGCCATTACTCTATTGACTCAGACAAGGAAAAGTAATATATTCACTGTGTTTTTGAAATAACTTGAATTAAATGGGACATTAATTAATTTCCTTGGTTCTGTTTAATTTCTTAAAGATCATAGTCTTAAGGATTCTCTTAAATATTCTGAGAGTACAGTCAGTCCATTGCAGAAAGTTGCTGATAGACAATTGGCAAAACCAAAATACAATATCCTCAGGCTCCTCAGATTTACACATACGCTTTGATATGGCAGTGAGGTGCACACTCTTCACTAGTTTATGTGTAGTGAGTTACTATTGCCTCAGTCCCGCTCCCTAGGAGGTGCAGAGGCAGCAGCAGGACAACCTGCCTTGGGCAAGCAGGGGCAGAGGTACAGGGCCCTGTCCTGCACAGCCCCTGTTGCCCCCAGCCCCTCTCCTGGCCAGGGGGAAGCTGCACTCTCAGTGAGCAGTGAACTCTGCAAGAAATGTCCCTGCTGCTTCAGTCGGCGCCCCAGGCCCTGTGCAGCCTCTGCTGGTGCCCCTGCATGAAGGATGGCCAGAGGGTGCTGGTTCTCCAACCACACTTGTCTGTGCCTGGACCACCTCAGGAGCAACGTGGATGCAGGTATGCTGTCAGAGTTTTGAAGCTTAAGGGCTTCGTGGTAGAATTATCACTTTAGGTAAAGAAATGTCACTTTTAGATAAACTTGGAAGAAATAATCCATGCTGAACTAACATATGGGAGATGTTATAAACCTTCCATTCTGTTCATCATCTCTATAACAGCCATGATTTTAAAGGGCTCAGGATATTAGATTTACTACAGGAAAAAAAGCCCTAACCAAACTATTAACCAAAAGAGTTTTATTCTTCACAAACAGACATGGACCCAGCTCAGCTATGGACAAGGTAGGTAGTCCTGTGGCTGCCATTACTTCTGTGACCATGAGAGGTAGAACTACAGAGCTTCCACCCTTTCTGCTTTCCCTTTCCCCCATCCTCCACACATTTCCTGGGATGGATGATCTTCCAGCCTCTGCTGTCTCTCTTGACGGATGCCATTAACTTCTAATACAGGCACAGCATCCATCTACTGCATAAGATTACAGGAAACAGTTAAATCTTCCAGGGCAGGAGCGCTCTTGCATTTCCTAGTTTTTGTACAAGATCACTGGCTTTCTGAAAAAAATCCAAAAACCTGAGCTCCTGTCCATAGCAGTTGCCATGTAAATAAATGTTTGTAGTCTGATGCAGTTCTCCAGTCTGTGTTATAGAACTATCAGATGTGCAGCCTTAATTGCTGGCTGCTAGGGTGTTAATTAGAATTCTTGCTTGTGACAGCTCAAGTATGACCTTCATTAAATTTTTTTTAAAAGCTATCCTATTGGATTTGACTTGTTGACTGCAAGAAAAAAATCCTACCTCTTCCAGCACTTTTCTGTGAAAAATCCCATGTGGTTTTCCAAAACAGTTTTTATGATGTTCACTTGGAATATGTTGTATAAATATCCCATTCATTTCTGAGATTTTCTTGGTCTGATATTTCCAGTTAGAAATAACACTGTTACTTCTTTCATGTGAGGATGCTGGATTAACAGCATGTTTATACAGTTATTTGTGCAAAACAGTCTGGCAGTAACTGAGTTTGCTAACATAATATTCTACAGCTAATGTAAATTATCATGGTTCTGTTTATATCAACATGTTTTTGTATAAATGAAAGAATCACATCTCTTGCAGAAAATTAAACTTTCAAATATTTATGCTTATTTAACAATTTTTAAGAATATATTTGAGTTTGCTTAAAGAATTTTTCTGAGGTAATACTTAGAGACAAAGTAGCCTTTAAAATATAGAAAACTGGGAGTTTCTTAAGATTTTTGTGCAGTCTTGTGAACTGGGGAACTCAGTGTCATCTTTTTTTTAGATTTCTCTTACCTGTTTATTTCTTTCCCTGTGTTTATTATCAATGGATATTTTGGAGGCTCACTGCTCTTCCAGAGTTTTATACCTTCATATTCTTAGTAGAAATTATTGTACCTGAAAAAATAATTTAAATATAGTAGTTCTTGTCTTTAAATGTAAACAATCAAAACTATTTTTTATTCCTATATGAACTTTATATTTTATTTATATCATAATTTTCTTTGTGAGCTGATATTCAAGGCAGATTAAATACTGCTTCAACTGCCTGACCTGGTTGAGCTTTCTTGCATCTGGTCTGAAAATAAAATGTAAATTAAGATGGTGCATGCTTACAGGTTGTGTCTGTTTTCATTTTGACCTTGTTTTCAAATCAAAAACTGATGTTTAATGCCCCATTCCATAATTACTGAATAACTAATGGATTCCAGTGCTGATAGTGACTGACTACGGAGCACTTCATTTTAATTGCTGTGAAAGAGTGATTCTTGCATTCTTCATGCTTGTCACAAAACATTTTTAAAAATAAAAAATATATTTAATTTTTGGTGTAAATACCAAAGAGGTCTTGTGTCTCTTATTGCACCAAACTGCCTGTTCAAGAGTCTAACCTGAGAGAAAATAAAGGAAACAGGACCTGCATTATTCCTGCTGCTATCAGTGATTCAGGCAGTCCTTGTACAAGTAACTTGGCATGACCTCAGGTTTTGGTATTCATATAGGAACCGAGTCACTGGTACTGATGTCAGCCATACCTAGAGATATATAAGTTATTTCTCATGTCCTGGCATTTTTCATGCTGGAAATCTTCTAAAAGCATTTCCTACAGAACTGGAAAACAAACCACGCAGCTCCCAGTGCCAAAGAAGGGAAGAGGTGGAGAGGGGGAGTTTCTTCACCGCACAGCTTAATAAAATGAGAGAACTTGTGGCAGCAGTTTTTCTGTGGCCTCTTGATTTGCTGCAGTGAGGGAAACTGTCACAGCACTCTGAGCTAGTCTCACTGAGCCTGTAGGCAAACCTCAAAGGACATTGTTCATTGACACCATTCAGGTATCAGAATAAAAATGTTATTTGTGGATGGAGGCTGGGGAGAGGAGCACTTGTTCAGGAGTTGCAGAATGGTGACTCCTCCCACCTCTATTTGTACACCTGAGCTTTGATCCCAGCCAAGGAAGACCTCGGGAATTCAAAGGCCACAGGGCTCTTCATAGATCCATCTTAGGAGGAGGGTTGATGTAACCCTTTAATGGATAGCAATATTTCACATCAGGTGATGCTCTGACTGCATTTTGCTGTTGATATTGTGCTCAATTGAAAGGCTGGAACCTGTATAAAACATATCCTGGCTTGTGTTCCTTGAAGCATACTGTGCTTGTCAAGTTCAAAGGAAATGGTTTAGACTGTTGGCTTGTCTTACTTCCAGATGTACTTGCAATGAGCATACATGACCTCATCATCAATTTCTGCTTCAGATGTTTGTGTCTAGCATTTTTGAGTGAAGTAGTTGAAATTTAGTCCATAAATCCAAAATCTAGCATTTCTAACTAAAGCTTTGTGTGATTAAAAAATTGCCTTGTTTGGATATTTCTAGAAGTTGGCAGTATAACACATTATGTGATGTTGGTAATGTGAACAACAAGATATTTATTACAATTAAGCACTTGCAACTTGTGATTTGCAACATACATTGTATTTTCTTGACTTTTGAGAGGCTAGTCACCACAAAATTTCTGCTTGTACTCTTCTAACTTTGCAGATATTGAAGTAAAATGCTTGTCTTTTTTCTTCTACGTTGATTACATTGATTGTAGCTTAGAGCCAGATATATTCTTTTTCTTAACTTAGTGGGCAGCAGTTGATTCAATAAAGCAATAGAGAATTTCATAAAAAGAAGGATAAGCTGAACTATGTGACATATTCCTGTTGGTTGGTGATACCATGCCACACTGTTCTTCAGCAGATCACACCTTTGCATGCTTTGGTAATTGTCACGTCCCTGGCATTTCCTTTTTTTACAGGAAATAATAGTAAAGTTAGACTGATCCAATTAA
The DNA here is from genome assembly GCA_013399455.1 of Anthoscopus minutus. Taxonomy (NCBI): domain Eukaryota; kingdom Metazoa; phylum Chordata; class Aves; order Passeriformes; family Paridae; genus Anthoscopus; species Anthoscopus minutus. The sequence continues at coordinate 20,648 of VWYI01040382.1, read as the reverse complement.
TAGACTTCTGCTATTGCATCTGGATTTCACTCATTGTTCTCATTATGTGGGTCAAGTTGATTAAAGATTATGCCACTAGCCAGCTGTTGATAACAGACACTTTGCTGTGAAACCAGTGGATTGTGAGGGAGGTTGTGAATTTACAGGCAAAAAATCAGCTACATTAACTTTCTTCACTGTGAAGAGATCGCCTGAAGAAATTCTAAGGGTTGAGGAATAGCACTTTAACCTAGCATATTAAGAGCATTTCACTGCTACTTTTAATCTGATTGTTGAAACAGAACTGCTCTTTCCTAAAACCTTTTATTTTCCTCTTTCACTTTGCTGAGAAGATTTAGCTTTTTTTTTTTGCCTGAAGCTAAGCACTTTTCAAACATCTGTAAATTTACTGTGCCCTGCTAGGCTTGCAAATTTATTTGCTGCTTGTCCTATTTAGTATAATTTCCATACCTTTATAGATAACATCTTGATTTTACTAGATATTCAGAATCCTCTAAGCACAGTTTTGCATATGATTTGTTCTTCATCAGCTATGCCTTACACATTGCATATTAAATATTGTCTGGTGTTTATGGTTGGAGCTGTTTAAGGATGGAACGTGTAAAGTTTCATAGTCTCTTTCAGTTTTTAGTCTTCATAAAGTGTCATTGTCATAACTGCAACTTATAACACAAGAAAGTATCTTGTTTACTGGGCCTCCAGGAAATATGTCCTTACTGGGATTTGGAGACCTCTTGCATTTCTTTCATAAGGAAGATCAAAAGGAGCATGGTTAGACTCCAGGACATGGATTTCTGTGTGGCTGGAAGGCACACAGTCCTGCCATGCCATGGCACAAAGCTGCCATGCCATGAAATTGCTTCTGAAATTTTAAAAGAGGAAAGAACTTCAGCAAAAATGTTCCCTCTATCTTACGTTTGTGTGTTATGTCTATGTATCTGTTGCTAGAAACATTACCTTTCAGATTAATGACAACTTTCTGATGGAAAATTAGTCAGAATATCAAATTTTAAGGCTACCATCATTAACGTGGCAAGGAATATCACAGATTCAAGTGACTAGGTTTTGTGTATCTGGAAATACAAAGGTGTAAATATGTGTGTGTACACATGTAGAGATATCCTCAGGTCCTTTTAGTTAAAAAAAAGGTCTGGGAGTTTTTGCAAGTAGCTACCTGAAAATGTCAATTTTCAGGTGATTAACAAGTGATAAAAGTGATTAACAGCAATTGAAAAATTCTAGCACGTTTGAAATTAATAAACAGTAAGTGGGGAAATATCACCATGCCAGTGTATAATTTCAATTCACTGATCACTGAAATACATGTTTAATGGATTTTTAAAAGTCATGCAGAAACAATACAATCTTCCCTTTTACAGAATAATTCCTACTTGAAGTAGCACAAGACCCAGCCTGAATTATATAACCAAAATGTGATAACGTGTCCATAAGTTAACAAGAAGAAGTGTGTTAATAGGGATTGATTAGTCACTATGGGTTACACAAGAAAAACTGAACACACAATAAAGTTATAAGAAATGAGGTTTGAAAGACAAAAGAGTAACCTTTTCAAAGAAAGCATGATCAATGTTTTGAAACTTATTCTCAGAAAATTTAGTACCTATTCATATTATAAATGGGTTCTGAGGCAATTAGTGAAAGATAAGGCCATTTCTGACTATCAGCCACTGCAGCTGATCTGAATGGAATGTCTGGCTCAAGCCTTTAAGCCACCTCATTTCCAGAAAGATCTATTTCATGACAGAAACTTTAGTTCCAGGCATAATCATTCAAAACACAGTATATGCAGACTTCAGCTACTCTACTATATACATATAGAGCATATGATATTAATTTAATTAAGATGGTCATGTAAATATTCCATGGTTGGACTAAGCACATAAACACCTTTTCAGTGTCATTTTTCAGCAGCTCTCATTATTGTGATATTCCCTAACAGTGCGAATGTCATGAGTAATCCAATGCTTAAACAAGAATTGAAACTTTATCATTTAAAATCTGTTTGCACTGACCAAGAGCTTTAAACTAAAACTCAAAACTTTAGTAGAAGCTGTGAAATACTCCTAACACAGAACTTTGCACAAAGCAGAGGCTTTTTCTGCCTCTGAAAGGTTACTCTGTTTGCTTTGTATCCACTGTGGCTTCTGTCCTGCTACTCACTGCACAGCAATTTTTCAGTGGAATCATGTGATCTCTTAGTACAGGTAGGGACTGCTTTTGATTAGGGGTGATTGTATTCTTTATTCAACTTCTGTCCTAATTTGTCACCATGGTTTGTGATGACAAACACAAGGAAGAGGAAGTCAAAGGGCAAAACTCCAGAAGACAGTAAAACAGGAAGTGTTAGAGATGATTGAGAGAAGCAGAAGGAACAAGCTAGTAGAAAATATGATGAGAAATGGAAACAGAATATTTATGTAGGACTTCCACTAGAAGTAGAATGAGCTTTTAATTAAGGTGTTTCAGACAGGCAGAAATTCCAGAAGTACAGATGACAGATCAAACCAAGAGGAAGGTGATTGTCTTTCCAGGGCAGTAATAAAATTAAGAAGCGATGAAGTTACAACAGTTTCTGATTATGTGAGTTACAGGGACTTTCAGCAACTCACTTTGGCCTATTGAACCGATGATGCTTCTAATTTACGGACTGTGGCATGCTTGATCATAACTTTGCTCAGATTACAGCTTGGAATCTGTCTCTTCCTGCCTTACACAGGCAGGAAGTAGTACCAGAGGCTGAAAGGAGCAGTCTTTGTACAATTTTATCTGAGAATGCTTTTAGTATTTCTCCCCAGTCATTGCAATGTGTCAGCAGCATAACTTATTTTCCTAATTACTCAAGTAATGATTCCATTATTTCTGCGTGATTTTTCTCAAAATAAACATGACTAGGCAAAAGTTTCCATTTGGTCTTAATTTTGAAATCTGTAGGCACTAAAGCTGGCTAATAATGTTTGAACCTATTAGAGAAAGGACATAGTAGGAAAGAAAAATGATGGTTTGTTCCCCTTATGTCTACTTGAATGACTATTAGAAGCAAATTCATTTAGAAAAAGTTTCCTTGTATGCAACTAAAAATATGATTCCATAGTTAGGTCATATTTCTGTCAGTTTTATGAGGGAGATAAATGCTCTACTACTTTACCAGGAAAATAATCTTTCAGTTTAAAGTATAATTCTTAACAAATAGTATTGAACTGAGCATCATGCTATCATTTATTGATAAGTCAGTGTCTCATTTAGTTCTCCTAACATTATAATTTTTAAAAAAAATATCTTCAGGGAAGAAAATACTTCTGCTGCTGTTGTGATGTGAAATCTGCTGGCTTTCAAATTTTTAAATATTTAAGCTTAGGCCCAGAGCCACTACCTGGAAACAGGAAGTATGTGTCTGTATACTGTATTGATGCCAGTTTGAAGGGATTATCTTATTTTTCACAATCTTGTCTTCCACTTTGAAATGAGGTTTGAGAGCAGGTCCTTCAGCTGGAAATGTTTCCCAGGAGGATCTGGGTGAGCTTTGTAACAAGCTTAGCAGTGGAATTACATAGAGCTGTCCAATGGTGTGCCCACAAGCCTTTAGTAAGGGTGGCTGCAATGTGCCAGTCTTGACAGGAGAGTGAGTCAGGTAGACAAAATGTGTGTGCCCAACCTGTTCCTACACTGTGAATTGAAGTGCAAGGGAAAGAAAAAATAATTTCTTAAGAAAGGATATTCTCAAAAACATCTACACTGATGAGAAGCAAGGGCAAGGTAATTTTAAGGAGTAACAATATGGTTTGGTCAGGAAATTATAAAAAATGTCTCTTAGTGGCCAGGATGCTTTGAACTATTCAGTAAAATGTTCTTATTTTGGCCATACTGGTTTCTGTAAACATGGGCAGCTGCAAGGCAGAAAGGGTGGGTGATCTGTCTCTCTGTAACCACACCCTTATGCAGCAATGGCTTGTACACAGGAGAGGAAAGAAAATCTGAGCTACTCCTAGAATCACTGCCTGTTTCTGAGATTAATATTAAAGAGATTTTTTTTGTCATATTGCGGCAGGTATCCGAATAAACCAGTTTTTCCCTTTTAAACATGGATAGGAGAAAATCCCGCTGATTACAGAGCAATATCATCATCATTGCCTTTTTAATACTCCCCTTTAATTCTTCTATATTTCTACATTTTGCAAGGTCAAGTAAATGTGATTATATCCTGCAACACTTAGCTTATATTTTTAGTATAAAAAATTTCTTATGAATTGCAAACACTGAAGATTCAGAGAAATTGTCATCACCTGAGCTGAGCTGTCAAATTGTTTAATAAGAATGATCCAAAACATCAGCATGGGGTTTTTGTTTGTTTGTTTTTGTGGGTTTGGAGGTTCTTTTGCATTTTTTTTGCATTTCCCATTTTTGTTTATTTTCCTATGGAATAAGATTTGAGAAAAAAATATAGATATGTATGTAGACTTGAAGCATTAATATACATATATAAAGGAGATGAACTTATTTTACTACATTAAAATTCACAGCAGTGAAAATATGCATAGCAGCATTACAAAATCAGGACTGTCAGTTGTCGTGAGCAGAGATTTCTAATACAATTTTCTCAAAAATAAAAGTTAAATCAAAGATGTCTTATGGCAAATAACCATTGCAGATTGACACCTCGGGTTGCCTTCTCACACTCAGGAAGAAAAATTTTTCTGGCTTTTCTAGTAAGATAGAAAAACAACCTAAAGAAGTTATGCTTGGACTATTCAGTGCTAGGAAGAGGAAAACTTTGGGCACTGTCAAAAGCAATGTATGTAGGAATGCATTTTTAAAATGTCTCTGCAGAATAGAATTATATACCCCACCAGAAGACAAGTTTAATCTGAAATTTCTCCTCTTCATCAGTGTGATCAATAAACAAGTCAAACAAATAGAGAAAAGAGTGTTGCTCGTGGATGGTTTTGCTGTTCAGTCAGGTTGAATCAAGGTATCACTGCCTTATAATGGGTTTGTGACATCTGCAAAATATTGGGACAGAAATACAAACGTACTATGAAACTTCAACATTTTAATAAGGGTCTGTGTTGGGGGTGTTTTGCATTTGGTATAGTGGGGAGGTGGGTGTGTGTATATGAATAAAACCTCTTCTAGCCCATAAAGAAATCCCCAGTTTAAGTTACTTATGTATCACTTTCATATTTTATTTTTTCATACCAGAATATCTCCTTACAGCAAAGAATCAAAATAAAGAAGTAGGGAGGAAACTCCCTGTGTGCTACAAGGATTTGCTAAAATTCCTAAAGTGCCTAAACTTCAATGCAATTATGGAGAGTTGTTTCCAATTTATGTCAAAAACAAAACAAAAAAAACCCCACGTTTCATGAGATATAAACATTTTTGTGCTTAACTTATTCCAAAATACTGCTGCAACTAGGAAAGTGACATGGTGATAGGAGAAAAAATGTTACTGCAGCCGAGAAGATTCAAATATTGTTCTTACACCAAATGCTGTAGATGAGTACAATATTTCCATATTATTACAGCTTTATAAATAACATGTATTTATTATTTCAGTTGTGTAGGACTCCCACCACTGGCTGGTAATTCTACGTCTTGGATGTTTTTCCTGAAGGAAAACTGGTTGACAACAGTGCAAAAGGGTCAAGTGTCAGGACACACAGGAATAGGTCTGACATTATAAAAGCTGAGCAATATACCATGATGTACTTTAGGTAAATGTTGACAAGACTTAGTGGGGGAAAAAAAGCCTGTTGCTCTGAAGAACTCTTCATTGCCATTTGCCTTGGGGTCTAGGAGATCCACAGTGCTGGCTTGGTAAGGTGTTTATAGTGCCTGGACAGAACTGAGAGTGAATCTTAAGATTTTGACTGATTTTACATGTAGGAAACACAGAGGAAAAAGCAGGAAAGAAAAGGTTTTTAGACAGAACATATTCAAGACCAAGAGAAAAAATTATTGTTATTGCTGCTATTGGCTAACTAAGAAACTGAAACAAAGGAAAGCTAACATGTGAAAGAGAACACTGTTTACATTTTTTCTTTAGAAAAGAGAGGCACCTTTGAAAAGAAAGGGCATTCCCAGGTAAAATATGAGCTAAAACTAAAAATGTCATCAGAAGAAAGATATCTAACTGTTAAGCTTTAACTTGCCCTTTCCCACTCAAAAAACATCTCAAGAAATGTATACATTAAGCTGCTGGCTCTTGCTTCTAAAGTTTTTCAAGTCATAGATTTCCAGATGTGTTCCTCTGCAGAATTTACCAGTTTGATAGTTTTAAAATTGCTTAGTTCCATATAAAACATTAATTTTAAACATGTGTAAATTAAAAGTGCTCTTACAGTAAAAAACATTTACTTCAGCAGATTCTCATGACTGGAACATGAGCAATTACCAGGACAGCATTCTTGCCGAGAGTCTGCCTTTAACATCCCTAATTTTCTCCTCTATTCATCTTCACCCAAAATTCACTTATATCATGAGCTAATCTTTTTGTCTACTTGTTTTCGTTTCTAAGCATGGAGTTTGGATTAAGATCATTTAAGAAGATGTAGGAGTTTAGGAGGACAAAAAATGTGCTGGAGAACTGTGTGGGGTTTATATAACTTAGGTACAAATAGGGCTTTTAAAACACAGTGTTGTTTGTTGAACTTCTAGCTAATTGTTTGATAGGAAAGCATTGCAAAACCACCTGTTGAGAAAACTGCATTTTAAAGATGAAAGCTCATAATGCAAGTCTTAACAAAGAGGAAAATGTATGAAACAAGCCTTCTTATATGATTCAGGAGAAAGGAGACATTTCCTGGGGAAATTTAAAGTGTTGCAGGCTCAGAGGCCAAGGCAATTTGGGATGTAATCTTTAAGAGTGACTTTCCTCTCCTCTCATGGTTTAAATCAATTGAATGAAGTGATATAAAATGAATGGGCATAGTCTCTTTCAAAGATTTCAAATAAATCATCCTGTGTAGGTGACGCTCCCTTCAGTTTATATTTTACCTCTGCCTTACCTCACTTTCTCATTTACACAGTAAATGAAGTTCCATTTCTAGACTATAATAGAAGACATCCTTATATACACACTCAAAATTCAAAAGTTTCTTTTTGCTTTATACTTTTGAGATGTTTCGTACATGAAAAGTTTCTTTGTTGCAAGATATACAAATACTTGTGTTTTTATGGTATTAGAATAAAGACCAATATCCCTAAAATTATTTGCTTAGAATAATTTATCTAATGATAATTACAAAGATAAGTACATTGTGTGTTACTCATTTCTTTTCAAAGGAATGGTTGCATTTTTGGCTGTGGTATATAATAGCTGTGCTAAAAGGCATGAAAAAAATATAGAATGGTATATATAGATTCAAAATCCTAAATTTTTGCAAATGAGGGACAAGTCCATCTAAGAAACAAACTTATCTAATCCCTCTTTCATTTAATTAATCAAAACAGTAAATCTAAACAACTACCTCGAAATTCAACTCTCTCTAGGTATATAACACGTGGATCTTCTTATTAGCAAATAATGATAAAAGTGGTAACCTTTCAAGTAAAAGAAAAGGGAAGACAGCTTAGTGATGTTGAGTACACTTTTAAAAGGACCTTCTCTCTGTTGATGTGTGAGCATCATGTTCTTAAACATGATAATGAGGAATATTCCATGATTTTGTTGTCACTAAAACTACCAATAAAAAGTAAATAAGACATCTGCAATATAGAACAAAAACAAAACAAAAAACATATGCTCTTTGTGCACATTTTAGTCTCATTCAAATTTGAATATGATTTTATTAATTTTACCACCTATCACCCCTTTAAAGTAAACAGTTACAGCTCCTCTGAGGTAAATAGAATTCACAATATAACTCTAATATTTTATATTAATGCAAATCCACTTTACCTATTGGCTAGAAAGGTAGAAGTGACACAGAAAGCCAGGTATTTTATTGCTTTATATGCAAGTTCATACTTTGAAAGAGTTTATTTTGAAGGAGTGAGTAATTCCAAAACATTTTGTATGGGCGTATTAGGACAGAATGACAGGGGGAGGATTACTTATACCCAACACAAAGAAAAAATTCCTGGCACATCACACTATTTTCTAATGTTGATATTTAACAATGTTTGATTGCTGTGCTTAAATGGCCACAGTTATTTATATAGCTAGATATTATTATTATTACTATTATTATTGTTATTATTATTGCCTTTGGCTTCAAATTTAAAAATTAATTCACAGATGTCATTACTGCATAGTGCTTTGAATATACTCTAAGGTCTTCCAGCTGCATAAGCTTTAGCATTCTACCCCAGCACCTGTCACAATGCATCAGTCTCTGAGCTGCACTTTATTTAGACACACATTTCAGAAATGGATTCCATGAATTTTTGTTTGTGGCTGAATTCAGCTCACAAACTGGGATTCTGTTATACCTTGTGCTCATGCAAATTAACATCTGAACAATATTTGTTTGTTGATCTAGAGAGTGATTCATTACGAGCTACAAATCATGATTATTTCTGGGAAGGCTCCATATTGTTAAAGTGTGCCCTACAGTAAGTAGAACTGCTGGAATAATTACAGTTTGAAACTTGAAACTTTAAGGTCACTTAATTACAAAGACAGGGATCTGAGGTTTGGAGGCATTCATTTGAATTAATGAACAATAAGAAGTGCTCATATACTTATGTAATTTAATTTATTTTTAAAAAGGGTTAATATCATCAGGAAGGTAACTGGGAAATAATTTTGGCTCCATTAAGCTAGGTAAGTAGTGAACCAATAATCTTGTTTTCCCAGACTATTATATGCGTCTGTCTCACAACGTGTTTTAAGAATATTGTTCTGGATGTACCTTAGATCATCAGAAAATTTTAAAAAAAATAATTAGAGAATCCCCAAGATGGAAGATGATATACCTATTACTAGATAAAAGGTTTTATTTCAATTAAAAGAAAAATTCTTTTTCCTGCTTTTAATATATTTGCATCATAAGTACAGTAGAATTTTCTTAATTGGTTTTGAGAGTTTTAGAAAACTCCCTTTCTAATAGATGTAATTTCTTAGATTTTGGTCTTCTATTGAAAGGTGTTCTGATAAAACTGTTAGATGCTAAGAGGAAGTTATACTAAGAGATTCATAAACTGGAGTTGCTCAAATGTCTTTCTATTTTTTTCCCCACATCTCTAAAAATTATTTCTAATGAAAAAAGATAGAGCAGCTACTCCTTAGGAATAAAAATTCTTTACAAAACTAATGTGGAAAATAATTCAAGCCTAAGATTTTAATTATAAATTTGAAGTCTGATTCCTATCTGCTTAAATTCCATATTGTGTCACCCAAAGTGATTTGCAGACAAGGTTATTTACGGTGCTGCATTAGCATGGTGGGCTCTAAACTCTTCCATCTCTGGAGTAGATTTTGCAAGGGGGCCCTGTGGTTCATCTGTCAGGAGCCAGCAATGCAGGAAACTTTCTCAGTAGGTTATTTGACCCTTCCTGGAGAGCTTTCTTTCTTCAGCACATTACTGACTTGCATATTTTTACTGGCAAAATCTATGCCAATAGAATGTTATATGTAAATGTAAATGTTATTTCACTGAGTGAATATTCTGGGTACTTACTAAAAGTTGTTTGCACTAACTACAAATTTTATGTTCAGGAAGCAATAAATAAATAAATATCAAAATAATTCTTTTTTTACCCTCTTTGATGTGTCCTTCCACAAAGAATCTCATATTTAAATGATGGGGAATTAAGCCCAAATTGCCATAATAGGTAATTCCTAGATTGCTGTCTTTGAGGATCTCTTCTTCCACTAGGCAGTCACGTAGTGCATTTTCAGGAGACTAAATCTTTCAAACATAAAAGTTAGAGATTTTCCACTATTGTTATAAATATGTTGCAGTTAGGAAGGATGTATGATTTAGTTTCAAATGCTGCTGGTAGAACTGCGAGTTTCATACAATGTTTGGGCAACTTACTAGACTAAATAATGCAGTATTTAAGAGAAAAATACTTTATTTAATCATTGCACCAGAAAGTGTAGCCTGCTGGGAAGGTAAACCTGCAAGAGATATTAAAAACTTTACTGCAGTGAAAATACAATGCTTGAGTCAACAGATAGATATTGTGGATTTTTCAGAGAAAACTTTGTATAAATTCTGTGTCTTAATTATGTGTCTATTCATTACTAATGTATTTCTGTAAGTTAATGCTCTATGAATAAGCAGAACAGGACCAGAAGCTATGCTTCTATCTAGCAGACATGTTGGAACCATACAGGGGAAGAGGAACAAAACTAGAGATACTGAACAGATACCTTTAATGTAGACGTAAAGTGCTGAACAAGCTGAATAAATATAACTATAACAGAGGGCTGACAAGAAGATCCTGAAAAAACAAGTGATTTAACTAGAATTTATGCTCCAATGTTCTTCAAATATCATTTTATTGATCTTCTTCAAGGCCTTCTCAGAGATTAGTGTGACCACATATCTTTGTAATAGCAGATTTTTTTTTGTGATAATCTCTTCCTCTGTTACAAAAAGGAATTAATGGGAATAAAAAACTTGTTAGCATTAAATTCAGAAATAGTTAATAACATTAAAAGTCTACTGCTGCATTTTGACACATGTAAGAAAATCTGCATGTTCATGGATTTTTTTTTTCTTCTCAAATTAAAATAACATTTTTTGGCAACTTGACCTACCCTGTTTCTAGGTTCTTTCTCATCATAAATCCTACATTCTTCTCAAACCATTCTCCTGACTTTCCTCTTGTAAACTAAATTCCTTATGCAACTTGCCTATGTCACCACATCTTTTTAACTCTCTAGATCCAGCATAGCTCACCCTAAAACTCTTCTGTGAGCTTTATCCTACAGTCACCAGGATGCTGAGAGTATGAAGCTGTCTTGGCAGCACAATGGATTTGCTCAGTTTGGTCAAAATGCAGTAGGACATTGTACGTGTGCAGGAGTGTTTGATGACAAGTACACAATTTACTTGTAGGGTTGATCTGCTTAAATATCTTAGAGGTTTTCATGGGAAACCATATGTGGAGTTCTGGATGCAAGTGTTAGAAGAGCCAGACAAGCCTTGGCCAGCCCTTGCACCACCCAGTGCTACCAGCCATTCCCCACATGTGAGATCTGGGGCCTCCAAAACCTTGTATGTTCACTCTCTGCAGCAATATATGTAAGGGAATTTTTAAAAAGCTGAAAAATGCAAAAGAAACAGATCGGAAGCCTGTCTTTGCAGGTCTTGCGTTATTTAATTAGGACAAGATTGTTTCTGTGCATGGGGACAGAAAGAAACACTGGCCTGGAATGGGCAGCTGTGAGCACTTCTCAGAGAATTCCATTGAGAAAGGGTCAAGCCTCAGTGGGCCCCATGTTTCCTGATGGTTAGTTTAAATGTTTCTCTGTGGTTACCACAGTGACATCATTGTTTTGTTGTGGTTTGCTAGGGAAAGAAATGACTTGGTTTTGATCCCAATTACTCACATTGTAGTAGTTTCTGTGTTTTTATCCCTTTCTTTTGTTTGTTTAAAATTAAAATGAAGAAATAAATATTTCATGAACATTTTAATTTAATTGAGCAAAAGAATACAGAAAGCAAGAACCAAAAAAAATTATATCAAGCAACTTTGGATTACTTTTCCAGAATATGAGGGAAATTCAAAATTTTAATGTATCTGTTCGTAGATTTTTATAATGCAAAATAGAGGAAAAAAGCAAATGTTGGCAGAAGTGCTTGTCAAAGACTGCAACCTGCATTACTTAAATAGCTCTCCTATATTGACAGCTAAATTAGTACAGCAACATTAGACTACTGTAGGGTTCAAAATGTTATGATGCTTGTTCAATTGAATTACATCAGCAGAAGTCCTTAAGACTTCAAGAGGCTGTACCAGCAAAACTGCATTTTTCTCAGAAGAGCTCACATAACTAATTTACCACATTGGTACAGTGTGATCTGTTTAGTACACCCTCATTTATACTAAGAGTGCTTCTTCCATGCCTCACTATGCTAGCATGGTAAAGGACAACTGAATTGAAAACATTTAAGAATACATATGCATACAATTTCTCAACCTTAAAAACCCCTGTGCGGGCAGAACAATGCATTCCATCATGAGGAATTTAAGCAAGAGGCATATTTCTCCATATATTTTTTCTATTTCCATTTGCTATCCTCAGCTTAGCTTACAATTTTTCTATTTGTGATAGTTCCCTTCCAACATTATCATCATTGGAGTTGTTGATATTTATATTTTTTAAGACAAATTTGTTTCTCTAAAGGAGATGCCTGTGAAAGAGATTTTATCAACAGAAGGATAAGGACGGAAGGAATGCTTCTTTTTCTTGGTCCTTTGAAAGAAAGTTGGCTTTGAAAAGTCTTATTACTGTACTAAAGATAATGTTGTAGCCTGCTAAATCACAATTTGATTCCTCAAAGAAAGTTAATTAATCTTCAAATGCATTTCAATCACACATTCTATGCATTTCAGCACAGCTCAAGCATTAAGTACATGAAACATTACTTTTCAATAAAAGGTGAAATGAACAACTTGTAACATTTGAGAAGTAGGAATTTTAATCAAAACTATGTTAAAAGAGTATATTTTGATATCCACAGTGCTGAACCCCCAGATGACTGTGTTTGTTTCAGATTAGTGTTGCTGAACATTATTGTTACTTGGCAGCTGCTGTGCATCAGCTGTACTGTGCTGCTGGTCACAGCTCACCCCCAGCTGGCAAGACCCTGTGTAGTGACTGCCACCAAGTGCCACAAGCTCCCAGTTTACCTGGCCAGTGGGGCTACAGGCCAAAGATCAAACTAACAGCAGAGGGGCAAGACACATAGGCAGGATAATGTGTGCTGCCTTTCCCTGGGATGCATTTTCTCTTTCAGAGCTAATAACTTGGAAATTTTTTTAAAATTTGCACAGAAGCCTTTTCAAGGATCTTTAAAAACTTCCAAGTTAGATCTCTCTATTCAATTCCCTTTAGCAAAGTACATTCAATTTGATGTCCATTACAAATAGACCCATTAACTAAATTCATTCACTCTAAACAGGGACAATTCCACTAATGCTTGCTCTTTTGTTGCTTCTTATGGTTTTTCAACTATTTTAAAGAGATGCTGTCAGTATATTATTTTTAAAAGAAGCAATTTCTGAACTCTAGTTAAGACCATGTCTCTGTTCTAAAATGTCACTTACAAAGTACTTTCTTTCCCTCTGCCTTTTTTTTCCAGTGTAACAATTTTCTCTGACACTTTTAACTCAATAACAGGAATTTTCCACTTTGAGGTTGGTGAACTTCTCCTTTGTAAAAAGTCAGCTTTCAATTACTCTGCATTTTACTGAAATAATCACATAACATTTTCCATAGCAAGTTGCTATGATGTAATTGCTCCTGATTTATGAGCATTGAAAGATACTAAGAACAAGAAAAGCCTAACAAGCAAAGTGAAGCAATAGCTAAGCATATTTTCTTTATATAAAGTCTATTGCATTTTTTTCCTGTGTGCAAGTTTTCCTTTAATAAGCATCTCACTACAAATGTACGATGTTGGTGGAAGATATGTTCATTCTGAGGAGACATGATATTATTTAAATTGATTATTTCTTAACACAGCTGCTCCTTTAACATATGGAAAAAAACTTTGTCTCCACTGTCAGCTGGAAAACAGTTAATTAGATTCTCATCTGCATGTAAAGACAATTAGGCCAATAGCTATAAATAAGGCACCTGAGAGACACGAAGTTTCTTCTCCTCACCTGTACCCTGCCAAGACATTTTTGGTAGAATAATGCTGAACTTAAGAAGGTTGTTTTTCACAACTATCCCTTCAAACAGGTTTTTAGCTTCATCTCTTGGAGATTTCATTTGCCATCTGATGATTGGTAGGTATTATTTAGAGTATCATACTAATGATTTGGGTTGTGGTGTACTGTTGCTTTTGCTTAGTTGGAAGATTATTTCAGTTGTAACATCATGCCTAAAATTCAGCTAGGAACCTCCTGTATTTTACATACATATGCAAAGGACTTGAAAATTGTTTGATGTGCACCTACAATTAACAAAAAAATTGTTGAATGCCATTATTGGCTTTCTACTGTTCCTTCAAGAAAAAATCAGGTATTTCAAGGTACAAGCTGAGAATGCTTTCAGTATGAAAGCTACTTAAGGTGGGGAATAAGGTGCTATTAGACAGGTATGAGGTTTCCTTAAAAACAGAAACGAAACAAACAAGACCCTTAGTAAAAGAGAATTCAGCTAATAATCATTAATTATAAAGTCACTCTAAATCTTTACTCTTATGATCCTGCTGAATATAAATTCTGAGAAGAATTTAACAGAAAAAGAAAAAAACCTGTCTCTGTGTTTTAATCTGATGAGAAATGTAAAATAAACTCTGCTAGGCTTTGATTACCAAATTCCGTGGATGTCAACAAAAAGTTATGCAGCATTATTGATTTCAAGAGCTTGGCTGCAGAGGACAAATTATTTTCAGCAAATGCAACAGTAAAACACATATCTCCAGAAGGGAGCCTTGCAGTACCTAGGAAATAGCATGATGTTTGGGGGTTTTATGGGAATTTTATTCTTTGCAAGTGAATTCTCATTTTTGGTAGATAAACAGCCACCAGTCAAGTTCACACAGGAGAGAAATTACAAATTTTATTTTCATTGCTTTGATACGAGGGCTGGCTTAAAGCTGCTCTGATCCCATTCCAGTTACTTCATTCAATTACAAACTTCAGGAAGGCTGCTCTAAAAGCAAAGACAGCTACAATTCAGTGATACAGTCACGTCAGAGGGTCTCCACAAGCCAAAACTGAAAGACCAAGGCACAGCACTGAGTGTGCTGATTGCTAGCGTCTTTTGTAGTCTTCTAAACCATGGAAAAACTCAGCAAGCAGAATAAAAATCTTCTGATTTCTGCCTGCCAATAGATAAAGAATTAATTTTAGGAATAAAAAAAATAGTGGTTTGTGATCTGAAATATACGATGTGGAGAAAAGCTTTCAGTCTACAGACTTCTTCAGAGAAAGATGTGAAAGGTAACTGCTTGACACTAGGCTTAAGTTTGCTGTACATTACTTAAAACTTCATTTGTCAGCATTCTGCAAATCAAAAACTGCTGAATGCTTCCATAGAAAGATTTTGTGATGCAGGGAAAGGGGCAATCTATAGAAAATGTTTCAGTCCTCAATTAAAACAGTATTGCTTTGCAGCTTGTGATTTGGGCATAGATATGCAAACAAATACACTATTTTGAACAGCTATGGCAGAACAGTTTGAAAAAAATGTAGTCTAAAATTTGACAATATTGCAAATATTCATCTCTTGAGAAATAAGACAAGAAAAAAAGAATAAAGTAGTGAGAAATAGATTTGTTTTAGGTTATTTTTTATTTATTCCCTTTCTTCTAAGCAGAAGCAAACAATTAATTCTCTAGAGGTCTGAAAGGTTAAACACTTGCAGGAAAATGAGGATGTGAAGAATATCTAAGTAATAAAAGCTAAAAATGTCAGGTGCCTGGGGATAAAGCAAATATTTCGGTGTTTTTCAAATCACTGGCTATTGTGATTTTTTGAATACAACGAAGGATATTATTTTAAATAAAGCATTATCCTCTGCATAAGGGGAATTGTCAATGGATGCAAAGAACAAAAAAAGTTTGGATATGGTGAAAGACTGTGACTAGTATTGACTTTCTTAGTGCATCAGTACAGCAGGCAGGGAACTGCTCTGCTGTTGAAAAGAGCACTCCCATGCATGCCCAGCAACAGGCAAGCACCAGCTGAATTCTTTTCAGAGCTGCCAAGCTGTGAGAATAGGTTCTGTAGGAAAAGACACTCAGAAAGTTAATGGTAGAGTGTATTCGAAGAGTGTTCTACCACCCCTTTTCCAATCATTTTACCAAGAAAGGAAAAATAACGGGATCACTGCGCAAAGAAAGCTGTTTTCAAAAATTATTGGCTTCCCCCATAGCAGGTTTTCCTGGGTCTTTCTCAAGACATTAAAAAAGTGGTTTTGAAAACTTACTCAGAAATCTCTGTTTCTGAGGTGAGTTTGCATCTAACACTGCATGTGCTCAGCTAGAGACATTCAAAATGTAAGATTTCACCTCTAACTTAGGAGCAAAGCACAAATAAAGAATTTTTCAAGGTAGAAATAATAGAATTCCTGATACAGAGTCTCTCATTGCCCTTTTCAGAATATTACTGTAGTTGCTTAAACTTGTCCTACTGCTGGAGTCAGAGAATTAGTATCTATTTTACGCATTTTGGACTTGGGGCTCAAGAATGGAACAGTATTTTAAAGCTGAATGATTATTTCAGAAATATGATTCTCTAGTTCCTATAGCAAAAATAATAAATAAATAGTGGTTAGTGTTAAGCCTCCTGACTTGCAATATATAAGTCCTTTTGGTATTGAAAAGTTTGAAGATTATTGTTTTTTAAAATCTTGCCTTTTAACTATTTTCCTTCTGCTAATTTGTTTTGTGTTGCTCTCTGTTTTCATGACTCCCGTGCCCAAAAATGCATACAAATTTTTAGAAGCTGGTTTGCAGAAGTGTAAATTTGAACTCTGTGTTCTCCTTCTAACTTATCATTTTCCAATCTGCAATCAAGTCATTGGAAAAGAGTGCCTTAGTTGTAAATACAGTTTCAATTAAACACCTTCTATATCATGTTCTGGATAAAATTTCAGTGAAACACCTTCTAAAGCATGTTCTGATTATACACCCCTGTCTTCATAAGGCATGCTCCTGCCATAGGTTGTAGCCTGCTTTCATTCACTTGGTCCCTACAGACAATTTAATGGGGTTCCTGCAGTCCAAGGCAGCCCCGAAGCAGGCAGGAAGCGATCGGGGCTTTGGCTGCACGCTTCTCTTTGGTTAACAATGAAAACATTTAAACAGAAAGTTTTTTCACATAGTACACTTTTTGATTGAAACAAGTCTATTGCTTAAATGACCTGACCTTTTTCACAGTTGGGCACAATTTTGTTAATTTTGTGAAGTATTGTATCTCCCAGGGCACTGTGTTCTGTGGATACTCTAAATGATCTGTCCTACATTTAAGATGTATCAGAGCCAGAGTTAATTAAAATCCATACATGCTGTGCAATGTAACAACAGCACTGAGGCCAATCCTGTCTCCCAAGGAAATTAACTACACTGACCAAAAATTATTTTTTCTTTTGCTGTGTAGCTGATTTTTTTATTAAATTTATCAAAACCATTTTAAGCTTTGAAGTTCTGTGGCTGTTTGCTTGGTGTTTTCTTCAGATGTTATTCCTAAGGCATGCTTTCAGAGCAGATATGGGCACTTCTCAGTAATTTATTCCTGCTAAAAATTAAAATATATTTAAAATGTTTCATATTGGCAGAGCTGGAGATGATAGTCTTCTTTACTTATCCACATGGCGGAAA
>VWYI01040380.1:0-32013 GCA_013399455.1 Anthoscopus minutus | reverse complement strand
GGCCCCTCTGCTTCGTTTGTGGGTGCAACCCAGTTTATCAGGGGTTGCTCAGTTCTTACAACCCACAATGTCAGGAGAGAATGCGACAATACCCCTGCTATGGACAGTGCAAACCATGATGACCTATGTCCCTGCAGCCCATGGAACACTACAGAGATCTACCTGCAGCCCATGAAGAAGCCTCATGCTGGAGCTGGATGCCTGAGAGGAGGCTTTGACCCCATGAGAGGCCCAGGCTGAAGCAGACTCCTGGCTCCGGGGACCTGCAGACCCATGGAGAGGGAAGCCCATACTGGAGCAGGTTTCCTTGTGGGATTCATGACACTGTGGGAGACCCATCCTGGAGCACTGCCTGAAGGACTGCACCCTGTGACCCACATTGCATCAGTTTGTGAAGAACCATTGCCTGTGGGATGGATTCACGTTGGGGAAGTTCATGGAGAGCTGTCTCCAGTGGGAGGGACCATGCTGGAGCAGTGGAAGGACTCCTCTCCCTGATAACATTAGGAACAACTTGTGATGAACTGACAGGAACCTTCCCTGTCACCCTACACTCCTGGTAGGGAGGAGCTAGAGCTGGAAGGAGGGAAGGGTGGGGAAAGGATTTTTTAAGATTTATGTTACTTCTCTTTATCCTGCTCTGATTTTGTTAGTAATAAATTCAATACATATCCCCAGTCTATGCTTGCTTTGCCCATGTCAGCATTTGGTGAGTGATCTCTCCTGGCCCTTATCCTTCATTGTATTTTCTCTCCCCTATCCAGTTGTAGAGGAGCTTTAGGGGATACCTGGCATCCAGCCAGATTCAAGTCAATACACAGATGCAGGAAAACACCTGTTTTGTGAACTTCTTGTGGGAACAGGAGCAGACAGTCTTGTGTTGATTTCTGCATCTTTTTGAACTGCCATTATCAGGAGACAAGAAAAGAGGGAATAAAAGTCCATGCTGAAACCAAAATAAATTGGCATCAGTGGTTTTCACTATCAAGAGCCTTTCCCTTCATCCTGTGATTTTAGGCAAACAAGAATACAATGTAGGAAGAAAAATGGTCTATTTTGAGCTGAAGATACAGAGGGAGGTATAACAAATGTCATCATACCTGAGCTAAGAATTTTGTTTATACAGTAAAGATCAGATTTCAGGCTTGTAAACAAAGGCTGTTTTTGAAAACTGATCAACCCATCATGACTATGTGTTAATCCTGTGACCAACTGATTTTTGCCCCAATGGATGCATCTGCTATCAGGGCCTTATATCTCCCACTGCTCAAAGTCTGATTTCAGGAAATCAAATTCTACTCCAGTCTGCCCTGCATCTCAGGAATCTTAATTATTTGCAGATTTCTTTGTAGTACTGTCAGAACTAGGGTTTTGCAGCTTGTTTGCGGATTTTGGAGTTAGCCGAAAGGAGAAAGATCTGTGTTTTTCACAGGGTGTAGCTGTGCCATGGAAACATGGGATGAGAGCACCCTGGGAACTGCATCCTCCTTCCCAGGAACATCTTTTAGAGGCATCTTTCTACATGCACTATTTAATACTTTTTTTTTTGTAGTGCAGGTTTCAATGATATCAGGGGTCTAATTAACTAGTGGCAGAATGTGAACCAGTATGGAAAATCTCTAGCTGCACAATATGCCATATTGAGGAACTTCATAAGCATCAGTATAACAATCTCAAGCATTAAGACACCTGCAATTTTTGACACAAAAGAGATCTTACACTACAGTTTCACACCTCCTCGTAAGCTTCTCCTCCTCCTTCAAGCAACCTAGCTATCTCTGTAAAAAACAAAACCATGATGGGAGCTAAGAGATGACAAGATATTATTGCAGAGCAAATAAAAACAGAACTAAAACTGTGTACTGCAGAGGTATTCATCCTTTTTTATTGCCTTGAAGAAAAAGCCTATTCTTCTAACCCATGCAGATTAGTAAGAGTACATTCAGCTTTCAGAGACCTTCGGTATGTCTGCGAGGCTTGTGATGTAGAATAATGTAGGTAAAAGGAAATACATGGAAATTTTAGTAAAAGCAGATGCTGAAGTATTGTAGTTGCTTACTTTCTGTAGTTTCTTACTTTCTTATTTTTTGCTTACTTTTCTTTCCATCTGCTGTGAAGAAGATCAGAGTCTTTTGTGTCACTTTTATTTTGAACCTATTTTGTTACTGAATATGGGAAAAGATTAGTTTGCTGCTCATTGTGCCATTGGTTTTGTGATTCTATGAAAACCTCCTAAAAGTCTGCATGCAAAACCAATGGGGTAGAACATGTTTGACAAGCTCAGTTCAAACTTGACCAATGTAGCAGGAAAAGACTTTAAAATCATTGCCTCTCTTCAATAACAATAGTACATACAAGTGTTTACAAGAGGATTAAAAGCTTCTTTAGCAATTTGTATTAAAGATTCCTGTATCAGACAAGTTTTATCACAAAACCTGTTGGAGTACTGTGCAGCTGACCAGATGCAAACAGAAGCAAGTTATGCTGCTGACTTTATTTTACCTGCTTTAAAAGGATGCTCAATGTATCTGCAAATACACATCATGTGTACAATAAGCCATACCTATTGACAGCCTGCCCAATTACAACAACGGCAAAAAAAGCTCCACAAGAAACGACCCCTAGCACCTGGTAATTAAAATTGCTAATCACCAGCAATTATCTGGCACAGCTTTATAGCCAGGCAAAACAGTTTGACCCTTTGCCCATGGAAAGAAGAATGTTTGCTGTCTATTGATAAGTGCTTAGGCAAAGCTGTGCTCGGCTCACATCCATTAAGTGGCGCCTAATAGGAAGTCAACAAAAGAGCTCTGACATCTGTAGTGGGCACTTCTAGCAGGCCAGGTTTGGGAGCACAGGTGTCCAATGGGCTCCTGCCAAGGACCAGTGTATAGGACACGGGGACTTTTTCTTGAAAAGAAAACTTGAGCTGTCAGTGTTTCCCGATTGGCTCCTCCACAACCAAAGAGTAAATTCAGTATGTTTCCAGGACAAAGATTAAAATAATTACTCTTGTCAGGAGTGGTGGCTTGTTTTCAAACTGTCTGCATGCATTCAAACTCAAAGAGTAAGATGTCCAGGAGGCTCAGTAATTTAAGTAAAGGTTGTTCTTTGGCCTATTTCTGTTCTTATTAAGTATTGAGTTAAATATATATAAAAACGTCTCTCTAGTGTGCTCTTTAAGTCTGTTAAAGTGTTTAAGATAATAAGGTTTCTTTTTTTTCCATATGACACTATTATGCTCAAAGCTATAAAATACCCTTCTATTGTTATAGCTCCAGGAAGATGCTGTTAGAGATTATTTGAACTACAATAAACAGCTCTATTAAAGCTTCTGATCTCACCAATGACTCTTCTAAGGTACTAGATAAAAAGATCAGGTTTGGTTTTAGTTGGGTTTTTTGTTTTTGAGAAAAAGAGAAAGAAAGAGAGAGAGAGAAAGTCTGGCAAAAATATTGCAAGCTTCTAATAATGAAATGACCTACAAAACCTGAAGGACAAAGCATCCCTTAATCACTTAAGAATGCAAATTTCTCCAAGAACAGGCATCAGTAGAGATTACAGAGACAGGAGCTGCTGAAATCCAGAACCAAACCTCTGTAGACTCATTCCTTCATGAGGCTTTAGGGGAATTTTGGCAAGTTGGAGTTTCAGTGCAAAAGGAAATGTACAGACACAAGCAATTTGGGGGGATTCTGATTTGTACATACCATGCCTTTTCCTGCATAAGGTGTCAGAGCCTCACCATGTACATCTTTGTGTTGTGACATGTAAAATCTGAATTGTTTTATAAGTATGAAGCAACATTGCTTGCATGATACTTGGCAGTATCTCCTAATCCAAAATAATTAATGAAGTAATTCAATGTTCTCTCCCTTCCTAATTTTTTTCTTAAGCCCACCTCTCAAGCTGCCTCAAGTTACTGGGTTTGAAAATACCTTAATTTTCTCACTATCATGACATGAATAATGCAGCCACAACTTGCATCTCTGCACTTGTTTGCTTTGGCAAATTCTGCATGCTGTCTGGATACCTGTTGTCTGCAGAGGGCATCTCATAGAATGTGGTGTAGCTCCTCTTTAGCCCATGCACAAAAGTTGCTTTACTAGAGAAGAAGCAATGTTACAATGGGCTCATAATCTCACTCCAACACAGGCATAAAATGCAGGTAGAGTTTACATCCCAGCCTAGGAGCCTGGAAACACTTTTAGCTCTCCAATTCAACTGGAGCCCAGGAGTTCTCAAAGAGTCTGTAGTCTTTACCATAGCCAGTTGAAATAATTTAAATGAAATTTCAGATAAAATCAAAAATGGATAGAAAATCACCAGCTTACTTCTGTATTCCGCATATATTTCTGCCTTTGTAGAAAATAAAATTTTCTGCTTTAATTTTGACACATGCATGGATTATTTTCCATTAGATTCCAATTCTTGATCATTTGTATTACCATGAGATTGCTCTCTCCTGCAGTTTGTAAGCTCCTGCCAATGTGAAAGAGCAGGATATCTCTTTGACAAAACTTTAGTGAAGTCAGAAATGAATGAGGTCACTGGAGATACACTACTTACAAGCTTGTGTTGTAAAATGCAAAGCAAGATGAAACAATAGATCATAAATTTTGGCATTGCTCGACATTCAGATTCCTCTGCCTGCAAGTCTAATTCAGTAATGATCCACAGCAGAAGAGCATGCTACCAGATTTGTGCAGTCTGTCCATCACAGAGTAAATTACCTGCTATGGGTAAGCTGAGATAATGAAAAATATGAGGCAGAAGAGAAGGATTTTCTGACACTCTTTGGCATTTGGAGTCCATGAAATACTAGTGGATTTCAGAATGTTCTGTTCAAATTGGAACATCATGGTCACCCAGGTTATGAAAACATATTTATCTGCCAACATTTATGCTGTAGAGTTTTTAATACCATTATCCAAAGCACTATCTCATGGAATGGCCACAGGGGATAAGATGTTCTCTTGCTTTTTGCTCCATTTTTGAGAGGCTGAGTCTTTAGGGATGATAGTAGCATAAGCAAAGGAATACAGACAACAGCAAATAAATCCCATCTTTAAAAACTCAAACTAGATTTGGGCTCAAAACAAACTAGATGATGGAGGTGGGGAGCTAACATGCAGCCTGTGTTACCAGTCATTTGGTTTCCATTTCATGTGTAACATGCTTAGTGCAGAATCGATGCACAAAGTTCACCAAATCACCACTTCTCAATGGTTTTCTCCTTTCTCTGTGAGTAATTCCAAAACAAAACCAACTTGTCCATTTCTGCTTCAGGTGAAAGCCTGTCTGTGCCCCACAGGTCAATGAACCCATTCTGGGCTTCCTTGGAAGAGAACCTCAGAGTCAAGAGTCTTCCACTGAAAGAGTCTTGCTAGAAACTGCTAAACAATTAAACGTGGGGAATCCCTCTTCAAGTGCCTGTTGACCTCCTCTGTCCTGGGGAGGAAGAAGAAATGGAGGAGGTAGATTTCAAACCATTTAACTGCTGCACTCCACACAGCAGTGCTGTTGAGCTGTGCTAGTGTAGACACAGCCCTGGGAAGCGCTTTGTCTCAGGATGGCACATCTCTGCTGGCATACCTTCTAATGGTTTCACTGTCAGCCCCAAGGATACACCCAGCAAAAGGAAATACTCCACTCCAGAAATCAGTAAGGCAATGCCTATCTCACCAGACCTCACTCAAGATGTACATAGGGTAATAAACACTCCTGTACTGCCAGTGCTTCATGGAAAAACAGGCAAATGCTCACCAAGAAATCAAATCTCTCTTTCTCCAGGTATATGTATTCCTGCAGAATCCTTCTTCAATACCAGCTCTGTCTTGCTCAGATTAAAACTTTACAAATTTGCTCGTACCTTCATCTTAAGCTTTTGATGGGCAACAATGTTTCTCTTGGACTGGACAAACAACTGCTAAGCAGGACAATGATGCCGTGGTAGTCCAAACTGCTTCAACATCTCTCCAGATGCAGGGCACATGGAATCACAAAATAAAGAGAAGGGTGAAAAAAAAGATATCATATACCTGGGATGATGATTCGCCCTATGACATCTTGGTTTCCTCTTTGATGTTGACTGTCAGATATTAGATCTCTGGCATACTGTGCATTTTTCTCAACCACTTCCCTGACAATACCCTACAATTCCCATGGCACAATTATAGGATTTTCTTAAAAACATGTACCTTTACCTTTCTCACATATATTTTAGTGACTGGAAACCATGGGTTTGTTACTAGGTCAGTTATCTCCTGCTTTAGATGCTTGTGGTTACTGAGTGCATGTTGTGCAATTGCTTCTAACTGATGTGCTCCAGAACCTTCCCTTGACTCATTCCCTTGTCCTCTTCACTTGTTTTACTTTTGTTATTTGAAGAGACAGATAGTGAATGAAAAGCTGCCTTGTTACCTACTGCTCCCTACTGCACAGAGTGGCTTGCAGACTGAAGCAGATGTGGTCGATCCATTTATACAATAGGAGTCAGACACCAAGATGATTTGAGGGCCCTAATTAAGCAGTCAAACTGAGTCAATATCAAAAGCTTCAGTAATGCTGGAATAATGTGGACCTAGGTTTGGCCAGGCATCTGACACAGCTTCTGCAAGTCAGAATCCCATGCCAGCCAAAGCGGGATTTGGGACAGAAGGGAGACCTGAACTGTAACAGCTGTACCTTCCCATCCATGGAAATGCCTTCAGAGCATAGAAAGGTGGCTGAGCCAGTCGGGTCACAAGGACAATGCTTCTGTGTGGAGGACAGCTAGCTCCCTCCATGGTTGTTACCATCTCTGTGAAGAATGGTTTGTTAGACACAGGTCAGGATGATACAGCCCCCAGTACACGGGGACCTCTGATCTTTCTGTGCCTGTTTGCCAAAATATTCCACTTCACAGGGTTTCAAATCCCTATGGCTTGTTCCTAGTCCATGAGGCAAGGGAGCGAGGCCCTAATGGAAGATGGAGGTTACCAGAGACAATTAAAAGCATAAATGCTGGACTGATCTGTCTCTCCAGCTCTCTAAATCTGAAGAGAAACCAAACTAGACTTTTCAGAGCAGTAGTACAAATACAAAAATCCACCACCACTGTCCCAGGCTCAGCTGCAACACTTTCCCAGAAGGTGGAAAAGCTTAGCACCTTATTTCTGTTCAATGCAAACTTGCCCAAGAAACTGACTTTTAAGCTAAATATACTCCATTTCAAAGTAGTAGGACAGGAGGATCCTATGTCAGTGGATGATGATGTAAAAGAATTTCTTTAGAGAGCTTAAATGGAACACTGTTAATAAGATATGGAGACCTTGCTGAGGAATGTTGTGAAGGAAACAGCTCCAATAAGCAGTGAAAAAGACTGCAGGATGCGCTAAAAACAAATACAAGTGTTGAAATAAGTTAAAAATAAAAATAAATTAAAAATAGGATGTGGAAAAGGAAAGACAGCCAAGAAAAATGTTAATAAAAGATATTGGATGAAAGCCCAGAATAGAAGTACAACAAATACAAACAACAAGCAAATGTACGCATAACAGGGTGAAAATTAGAGTCTGTCTTCCCCTTGCATGCAGAACTGAGCAAATAGAGCTACAGGCAACTTTGAAGAATGGCAGCTCTGAAGCATCCAAAGTATAAAAAATATTTCTGTCAGGTCATCAGCCAGAGAGAGAGAGAAGAGAGCCTGAAGTAAACCTGTGACATACCCAGAAGGGAGGGGATGTTCAAAATGGTACAATTCAAATACTCCATGTGCATCTTTTGAGGATCTCTCAACACTGTGGTGTAATGAAAGTCTCAGAACTAGCTGTCTATCTCACTTGTTATGCCCCCTCCCTAAAAAGTTTAAAAAAAAAGCATAAAAGGGCCTTTACCCAAGATCAGCAAAAGAGTATGTAAACAAGTTTCAGATGTTCTTTTTATTTCATGGAGACAAATAATTAACAGTTACTAGTTACTTGATGATATATTTTCTGTCCACTGAATATTTGTACTACTTCAGATTTATTTGAAAATTTCAAACCATAAACATTTAATATTATTGTTTATGTTTACCCTAAATAATTTGTGACAACTTTAATAGATCCATATCCAATAGTCAGAGTTTGAATTGTGAGTTTTAGTTTGAGCTTGGTTATAATGTTGTATTTCCAGGAAAAATATATAATGTTTCCTGGCTTGATGAGCACCGCTTTTGCAACTGAGAGAGATTTAACAAGCTTCTGTAGATAGGCTGTATTTATATAGGATTGAAAGATTTACATAATTGCAATCCTTCTTTTCCCAGCTTAAGCATGGCTTTTGCTAGTCAAGAGAGGTGTTTAAGAATAAGGAGATATAGTGAAAGGTAAAATGCTAGTTTTAAAATCCGTTTTCTTTTTCAGAAATAAATATATATGTACTGGTTCAGACCAACTGGTAGAGGTCAGGCTGATATTTGGAAAGCTGATTCCCTGGCAGGCCCAACAACATTTCTCTCTTTTTTCTTTTATTTTTTTCTTTCTCTCTTCTTTATAAGAAATCCTCCTTTCAGGAAAAATACACAAAGGAAAATAATTAAAGTTTCTTATCCTCAAGTATTAAGATAGGCATGCTTAGGATTCTTTAAAAAGCAATCTTGTTAAGTACTTTAGACACTTAATTTTAAGTAAGCACACATATACAGAGATAAATGCTCATATGTAATTGGAGTTGGAATAACTACAAGTGAAGATAGGTTCTTTTTTCACAGTATAAAATACATATATATAAAAATAATATGAAAATAGTTAAAGGAAAAACTTAAATAGGTAGGTCAATTCCTACATCAAAAATGGAATTAAAATATTGTAGCAAAGAAGGAAATATTGACTAGGACACAGGAATATTTTGGTAGAGTTCACTTTTACCTTAATAAATATTTTTATATTTTAATATATTTTTATCTTTTTATAAAGATTTTTAAAATGGTGACACAGTTAAAAAATTTTCTGGTTCCCAACTTCCTTCGCATCTCAAATCAGAGAAGCAAAATCTGAGATACCTAAGATGAATCACTACTTTTGACAGACAAGGCCCATGACAGAAAAAAGTATTGAAGTTCTTCCTATCTTCTTCTGATCCACAATCTCATGGGGCAAAAAGAGCCCCTCCTTATTCTCAGATCATGTCTCATGACAAACTGAATACCTGCTCAAAGCCATAAAAATGGTGAAGATTTATATAAAAAGATTGAAAGGGATCACAAAAGACTTTTCTAACATCATTCTCAGGGAAGCCTTAGCTCTCTTTACAAGTATTCAGGGACTGGCTGCAAGCAAAAACATCCAAGCCCAAGTCACAGAAACTTAGCAGAATTATGGACAGTATATAATAGCATAAAATGGAAAGAATTATGCAATCAGAAGAGGTAATGTTGACATCTCAACATCATTAAGTGAAATCTGCTCCAGAAGCTGAGCCAGTCTCCTTTCCTAACCACTACTTTCTTTTTGTGTAAAGCTTCTGTGAAAAGTAAAGATTTGGGACATGTTTTTAGTCCAACCAAATCCTAAATTCCCTTTCTTTCCAATCAAGACAAACAATAGCCCCAAATCTTCGTGGCTTACTATTAACCCACTGACTGACTGGTCTTTCCTTGCAGGATCTAAGCAAAAAAAGCTCCAAATGTTCTATTCCTCAAGCTGCACAGAGAACCTCCTTCTCCTCTTTCTTCTGGCTGCAAGAACAGAATCTCCAAGATGGACAATGAAGGTTCAGAGGCCTTTCAAAGAATTTTTTGCTCAATGAAGTGAAGACATTACAGACTGAGAGGCTTAAAGAATTTTCCTAACAGGTCTTCCAGCAGTTTGTTGAGGTAACATAATGTTTGTAATTTTGTTCCTGATAGTGAAGTCAAAACTGCAGTACCAGAGTGTTCGAGGATAACTTTAAGATCCAAGATGTGGAGGTATTTTAGAACTCATGGTGTGTTTACCACTCTGTTAGCCACATTTATGAATTGCTCTAATGGCAGCTTTCAGAGGACTATGTGTATCCATCCTGCTGGTGTAAACCCCTCAGCTTGCTGAGGATTTAGCAAACAGTATATGGGGGCTTAAAGGAAAAACACCTCTTTTTACAAAAAAGAGACCATGTGTGGGCGTCTAAAACCAAAAGGACTCTTGAGAAACATTGGGAACAGACATTAACTGCTTACATTTTCATACTGCTTCAAGTAATTAGTCAGGTACAAAGGACGGTGTTCAGAAGAAAGGATGGTAGGATAAAAAGGTTATTGACTTTTTTACCTAAAGAATTACAGAAAATTAATACCACATATAGCATATTTCACATGACTGGAAAAAATATAGGTGTGGAAGGAAAAGATTGTTGGTAAAATGGTTGGCATAGCCTACTCAAGTCAAAAGCTTTTGGAAGTGGTTTAAATGTATGTCATTTAGATATTAGGCGCTGCTGGAAGAAAATAAAAGCAATGAAAGTCTTAACATGCTCCTCTCCACAAACGTTGTTGTTTGATTTTTCCTATAAAATATTAGTTTAAGTTTTACAAAGTAGAAAATTAAATGTTTACAAATACACTGTCCTTATACCTAGAGTGGCAGCAACAGTGAGATTCCCTTCAAACTGTACTTATGAGTAAGAACAGAATGTATTCACTTGACCTTTCAGAGTGAAATGAAAAAACTTGTGCTGATTCAGTCTGAACATTCAAGGCTCTACAATCAGACAAATCATCGAAAAACAAATCCTGATAAGACTTATATATTTTATTCCAGTTTGAACAAGCCAGTGTCTTAAGTTGCTCCCAATTTAAAATATTTAGAAACTACACTTTACCACAGTCATCTCCGCAGGGTTAAACTTGTATGATTGCATGGAAGCATCAGGACACAAGTCTGTGGAGACCCTCTCTGTAACCATGCAACACCCACCTCAAAAGGACAGCCTGTTTGTTCTCACTGCATGTGAAAGTACTTAGGCCACAGTGAGTAAAATACAATTACATTTGAAATCAAATCAGACCAAATAAGATGCATCTCATTTTGTTTCATAAAAAATGGAGAACCCATCACTCTTCTCCTTTTTGAAAAGGTGAGAGGTAGTTGTTTCATCCTTTCACTCATCCAGGACATGAATGATGTGCTTGAATTTCCTTCTTGGCAGTGAGAAAGCAAATCTATGTGTGAGAGAAGAGCTGCAAATGAATGTGTCTCTCTATCTAATCCAGGTCACTAGCTAATCCTATATTCTGATGGCTAGAACAGTATTCTGACCCATGTTCCAAAGACTGTAACAGAATATTAAACAGCTAAAGAGCAAAATATGATTCAAAATTCATCTGCTAAATTTACTAAATGATGAATTACAGAAGACAGACAGCAAAAATCTTCTCTTTGCCTGATCTTCATGGAGTTAGAAGTCTGATGGCTACTGACACTTTATTCTGACAAAGTGTAATTCTTTAGGTTGGGAGTTTTAGGAAGTTGTGGGGGTTTTGTGGGGGTTTTTTTGTTTGGTTTGGGTTTTTGTTTTTGTTTTGTTTTGTTGGGGTTTTTTTTGTTCTGAGCTTTTTCTCTTTTCTTTCTGACAATTTGTGTCCAAGAAAGAAGACCAGAAGTGGTGCCGGAAGGAATAGAAACCAAGTATATAGAAGTGATTTGTAATGACACAATTTCCCAAATGAACTGTAAAAGGCTGTGAAAAGGCTTGGTCATTGTTTGCATCTTGTCTAGTTTTGCATTAGATCCTTCTAAGGACAACAGAAATGACTGTTGCTGCTTGTGGCTGCTGCAGATGTGCTCCACCATGACCAGCACCATCTTCACGGGTGGTGTTATGCTCCAGCCAGCTCATATTTCAAAGGAACAAAAACTTCTGGCCAGATAACTATAGGAAGAATTCCTATTGTGCTTAATTTTTTTGGTCGAGTACGGTGTTAGGGTCCCTTAACATGTTATTATTTTGTGTTACATGTATTACTGTAGACTTCCCATTTGTGCACTGTGACCCTAGCAGAGTTTTGGCAGATGAATCAGGGCATTGGCATCCATGCCTCAGCAAGCCAAACCACCCCTCCCTTCCACTGACTGTGTCCACTGGATGCAGCTGACCACAGGGGCTCTTACCTGCTCATATCTAAGGACAAGTATCCTGTTCCAGAGCCGAGCTCCATACAAAAAGTCTAGGAGAATACAGTAGACATGAGAAGTAGATGAGGAGAGGGTGGTGGTTTCAATACATTGGCGGCCTAACCATGTTCAGAATCTTTGAAGATACAACAGAATAACTCCCAAAAATATCTGATGAGATGAACTGTAAATTTTTTGGAGAAGCTTTCTGCTAAAGTGGAGAGAGCTAGAAGAAAATTATTTGAATATGATGTGAATTATCAGGGTAGGAGTTCTTCTAGCAGTATCAACTGAGGTGGTATTTCCTACCATAGATTAATTACTTACCCAAAGAAGGTGCAAATCAGAATAGGGACAGCATGGTTCAAGAGTACAGGTTTTCAGCAGACTACATGCTAATCTTTGGGATCCTTGTTTTCAATGGCAAGGAGACAGCTAATCTTTTGGTACAAAGACAGGATGCGAGGCTGAGGATGGGAATGACATGCAGGGAGATGCAGAGAGATGGTTCCCATAGTGCTCTGGAAGCCTCTGGAGGAAATGCAGGAAAGGTCATTAGAGAATCACAGTTGGCTACCTGCCCTGGATCCCCCTGGAAATACAATGCATACAGCTGGGGCCACTGTGTGGCCTCTTCAGATCGCAGCCCAGAAAACTGCATCTGGGGCCATGAACCCCCTGTGGGAATTCCAGAAGTTTTAAGAGACTTTGAGGTGCACACTGAGCCCTGTGATCTCTCTCCAAGATAAAGCAGAACCCTACAGGGATACAACACTACATCAGGCTCTTCTCTGTGGTACCAGGCAATAGGAGAAGAGGCAACAGGAAGAAACTGATGCACAGGAAGCTCCATCTGCATTGAGGAAGAACTTTACTGTGCAGGTGACTGAACACTGGAGATACTCAAGAACCATTTGGGGACTTTGTTAAGCAAGAAGGTCGGACCAGGTGACCCACTATCCTTCCAACCTAACATAACCTGTGATTTTTTGACGCATTCTGTGAAGTGCAGGTTGGCATTTCCCAGATAAAACTGCTCAGACTACTCCTCACATCATTACTCAAGACTGGATTGCATATTCCTCACCTTTCTGAAGATCATTTTGAAATAATTCCAGTCCAAGTCTGCAGCATTGTGGGGTCAAAACCAAGTAACCTCTGGGTGGGACATTTGAGACACATTGCCATATCCATGTAGTCATGGACAAACATGCTCCATTATGGATCACCTCATATGCAGGGTCAGTAACCTGCAGTGACCCCCATTGCCAGTGTCAGACACAGGAGCTGCAGCTCATCCCATGTCTGAGGAGAGGCTGGCACAAAGCAGGGGATAGACACCCTGCTGATGTTCAGGATACAGCTGTGCAGCAGCAGTGCTTCCAGGAGCTGCTCTTGGCACACAAGAAGGGAGCAATGCTCAGCTGCTGCAGGGTCACTCTGAGGAAGGTAAAAGCTGGGTGTTGTGGGGCGGATGAGCTGTTGCCAAAGCTCCCCCGGGAAGTGCTGCACCTGTCATTCATGCAGGGACAATGTCACACATCTGTGTTCACAGGCAGGACTAGAGCAGGAATGAGGATATCATGCATGCCAAGAACAGCCTGAGGAGGACTCTGACCTGAAATTTTGGTGCAGAGAACAGCAGTGCCCTCACTAGTTTTAAGAGAGCCCTTAGCTACCTAAATGAGGGTGACACCTTGCAAGATGGCTCTGTGCAGAGCCAGCAGTAAAGAGACCTATTTGGCATTCGTGGCAGTTTCAGGGATGCAGGTTTATTTTAGCCTGAGGTACATAATCCTGAGGTACTGTTCCTTGTGTTACCAATTGTTCACTGCCAGGCATTCCATAGTAATTTGTACATAGGGTGGCAATCTCCCAAAGATCCTTTGTCATAGGTAGGTCAGGTTATTACTGTGACGCATTAATGTAACAGCTTATAAATTCCAGTTGTTTATATTTGCTACATCAAACCATTGTGCAATAATATAGAAAATAAATGGTTTTGAGATTAAACATGTAAAAATGCTGTATTGCCTATTATTTCAGGTTTTTTTTGTTTCCCATATTTGCATGGGTGTACAATGCTCCAGGTAAATGCTGCCCCATATATTTTTTTAAATCAATGTCATATTATCAGGGCATGCAATATAATAAACAGATCTGTTAAAGCACCAGTGATGTCTCTATTGGCAGGCTTATAAAAGAGCTCGGTGACCTTGGTTAATTGGCCATGTAATAAGCCAGAACTGAAAGAGCCTATTCCCACAAACCACAGCACAGCACCCCTCCACCCCCCGCCTGCCAGAGGGGCTCTGAATGGGAAGTCAGCAGACGCTATGCAAAGTGCAGCCACTTAGCCTTAGAGCCCTTTGGAATGTATGCAAAGATCCACAAAGACATTTCCTTCCAGCCACTGATTTAAGAAACAATCTTTAAAACAAAAAGATAAGTTTTCTGAACATTTATTTTATTGGCCAGTGCTGCTTAAATTGTGTTTAGATAAATGTGCATTTTCTCAAAACCTCACAACACTTGCACAGAAAAACAACTTTAAAGCTCTTCCATTTCAGATCTGTTTTCTATGAATTCTCTGATTCGTTTTGCTGTTTATTTCAGGCATTCCTAATAGGGAAAAAAAATCCAACCCCTCTGGTAATTAATAGTTATTGAATTGAATATATTGAATTATTTGAATGGAATTTATTTTGTATCCATACAGTGCAGACCTCTTAAACTGTAAATCACATTCAATGAATTATATGAGAAACAGTGTTACATGTATTTCTGTTACTCACCTGATTTCACTAAAAAGCACACCTAAAAATTTAGACCTGTATTATAAAAATAAAATTGTTGACCTTTTACATGGTAGTAAAATGGATACAGGTAGTAAAATGGATACAATTTTTTAGCAGATTCTTTGACTTTATCCTATCAGACTCTTGAAATAAAATCTTTTGTAAGTACAAGCAAGAATCACAGTTTTAAATTTCACCCAAGTGTTAGTTCATAGCAAGCCATAACCACAATCAACCACACAGCCACAGAGTTAGGCTTTTCTTCTGCAAGTGCAACAGTTTTCCTGATTGCTATAGGAGTTAGCTTTTTTGAAGTAAACGTATGTGAAGTCCATGACTGCTATCCTTTCACGGCATGCCCCTGAGTTCTGGCACAGCACATAAAAAAAGGGAAAAAACCAAATCCCTTACAGAAGCTAACACTGTTTTTCAGCTGTCACTTCCATACAGGATAGTGGTTTTCATTTCTTAAAAAAACAAAAACAAAACAACCAAAATCAGCATCAGCTATTTCTTTAAATAAACTTTTTTTTTCTCCAGAATGCTTTTTATTTTTCTAGTGGACTTGAAATTTATGGTGTTCCTATGTAGTGAAACTAATGACTATCACTTTGGTTTTAAATCCTATACAGCTGTTCATCCATTCAGGATTGTTTTAGCTGCAGTCACTTCTTTCAGTACTGCAGATCACAGTCAATTAAAATGAACAGAGAGTCTCACTGGGTCTGCCAAACAGTCTCCATTATTCTGGGCAAGTTTCAGAATATCAAGCACAACAACATCTTCAACAAATCTGAGATTACAGCTGGTTGATAGCAGAGTATCCAAGAGGAAACTTTATTCCATGATACTCTTTTTTGTTGGATCCCAGAGTGAAGTGGGAGACATATTTCAGACAAACCATATTTGTTAACTCGTTCTCTGTGTTTTCTAACATGATCTAAGAGATGTCTGGGATGTATCTAAAGACTCAGAAAGCTACATAACTGCATGGCTCAGCAGCTCATTCAACAGACAATGTGTGTGTGCTTGCTGGCATTCATAAAATTGAGTTTTTTTTATCCACGTGCTATAAATACAAATGTTAGTACTCATACAAGACTGTGAGCAATGCCTGTGACTTCCAATAAGACTATGTATAAACAGTTCAGGATCAGACACTGCAGCTGAATTTTCCAGTCAACGTCCACCTTCAAGGATATACCCAAAAAGCTTAACTGAGTAGGGAGGGGGTTAAGTATACACGCAGATGAAAGGGGCCATTATAATTTAAGGTGAAGTTGCAGAGAATAACAGAAGTAACCAAAGAGGAAGAGAACAGGGAACTGTGAGTTAGTCAGTCTGAGATCTGGATATCATACACACTACTGCAAGACAAACCTACAGGACCCTTCCCAGAAACAAAGGTGGGCACAGGTTTACGAGTTGGTAGAACTGGGACTCTCATGATTTAAAACTTTTATGCTACATAAGGTACAGTTTGGTTTTGGTGTGGCAATCCCACTGGGAAGACTCAGATAATGAAAATACAGATGTGTATACTGTAATCTCCTCTGGCACCTTCTGGTCCTACCACGTCTCACATGCCAGTGCAGCCAGACTAAGGGCTGAGGACTGGAGTGGTACATCCTCAAACTGTGAGCTGGAGCATAGGGACCTGGGCTGGAGGTGTCCCAGACCAATCCCCTTGCATGAACGGGGAAACCCCCAGGGCAGCACGCCAGAAGCCGACTCACTTCCCATAGACTATTGCCACTGCTGCACAATCACATACCCAGCAGTGCACTTTCCTGATTGCCAAGAGCGTGTGCTCCAGAAGAGAAAAGTTTGGAAATAGCAGCTGCCACTGCTCTCCGATTTCCAGCTGCTCGAGGCCTGCAGTTGCTAAGGCTGGAGGAGGATGCCCTCCTCTGGCTGTGCGCGGTCCCTTTTCGTCAAGCCTCGGAGCCTGAAGAGAAATCACTTTGAACACTGAGGCGGGGAGCTGGAGGCAATTACTTGTGATTGATAGCACTAAATATGAAACCGCATGTACCTCATCCATGAAGCATGGAATCAGCAGCATATTGTTAGTGGGGGAGATGAATGGGGCTTGAGATAACCTTGGCAAATTAGGCATATGTTAGCATTAAGCTTTGTCAGTAAGCAGGCTATAAATTACAGACATATTGTAACTCCATAAACTCATCTAATGAATTGAATGACAGTGGTAATTTAAGGCAGAATGGAACTGTTTAACCCTTTTAAGAGTTTAGCTGTATTTCTATATTACACAACAATCCAAACTGTACTAAAATGTTGATATTTCATATATACTGCAAGATACCATAACTGTAACAGGGAAACAATTATTCCGTGTCTCATGTACTTTTTAACAAACAGTTGTCAATCTGCAAATAATTTCACTTGTAAGTTGGTTTAAAAAGAATGGGAAAATAATGGAATAGCTGGGGTGAGTTTCTTGCACATTCCCTTACTTTGTCATTATTTTTCCATATGATCAAGCTAAATATATTGAAGGTATAGGACACAGCATGCTGTCATTTCTGGACCACTATTGAACTCCTCAGGAGGTGTTATAAGACACAAGGCTAAAGGGCAGGTGACTTTGGTCATAAGAGAAGTGCAATAATCCCTTCAAAATGCATGGCCTGCAGTGTCTTATTGCTATTCTGAAATGGCAGTTATAAATACATATAAGAGGAGAAAGTCAGTCTCCTGCATTTACCAGCTGCTATTGACAGACTTATGCCATCCATGACAGCTAATCCAGGATTCTGAAGCCATTTTCCATCTTACTGTATATTTCAGACTAAGTAACATTTGAAAATCTCTGGCACACCAATGGCACAAAAGGACTTAAAATCTAAACTAGAAAATTTAATACAATATGTTATTAATTAAAATGTTGTTGATATAAAAAAATATTTTTACTTTTATTCAGTAGAGCAACTGAAGAAATGAGCATATAAATTATGCCATAGCTTTAGTCCACTTCTGAGGAAATTTTAGGAAAGTATGTTTCTTCATACAGTTCAGGCAATTGATCTTGACACTCATACAAATCATGGGAAAATTTCTTATCAGACCTTTTTATGCCCATTTGTTCCTTTAGAAAAGACAATATATGAATCAAATAGGGACAGTCCTATGGGATGTAAGGGTGGAAGGGACCCTTGGTGGATGGGATGGTAAACAGAAAGTGAAATTCTCAGCATAGGAAATTCTGTATTATGTAAACCAGCATGACTTCTGATGCTCACCCAGGACAATAAAGCCATATAAGAATTAAAATTATAGACTTAGTGATAACTCAATGTGTAAAAAGGAGGAAGAAGTATAGTTACAGATATTTACTGTGTGTTTGCAGTTCATGCATATTTCTATTTAGAAAAGGATTATATTTACCCCAACCTCAGGAAGCACAGATGCTTTGCTAGCCCAGCTTTGGCTAATGAAGGAACAAAGCCTCCATAGGACTTACCTGGAGTTATGCAAGGAGTCTGCAGAAGAGCCAGGAGGAGTCCCAGCCCTCATCAGTCCCCTTCTTTTAACACACTAATTTTGACACCATGCCTGGAAATATGTCTGAGGGCAAAGAGAAGCTTGCTGTTGTCAAGAGCCACAACAGAGTAAAATTCAGGAGTGCAAGCGAGATAACATAGGAAATTGCTTGCATAGCATGGGAAATTCACAGCCCAGGCATGGAAGGAAAGAAGCTCTTTCACACTTTACCATTTTCTGTTGAGCAATGTCACGTTTCACAATTGTTGTATATCAATGAAACTGTGTAAATGCTTAAATAATAACATAGTGAGAGTGCTGTAGAGTTTTGGTTCAAATCTGACCTCTGAATAAAATTGGTTCTTCGTTCCAGAAAAGATTACTGTGACCTTTACTACTCCATTTTCCTAATGGTTTCTTCACTACAATAACAAAATTGAATGACTATCTCAGCCATCTCTAATATTTGGAATTAAATTTACCTAGTGCAAATCAATAAAGTAGAAATCAAAACTAAAAGCCTGGGGTTATTTTAGCAATACTCTGTGTGTAATACAACTTTGCATTTAACCTCTGGACTAAATGGTGACTCCATAACTAAGTCAGACTCCATAACTGAGCACATGCTTTACATACTTCAGTAGAATCAAACTGTTCAGATCAGCAATGATTAATGAAAAGATCTGCCAAAAGTGATTTAGAGTAAAGATGTCTGCTTAATCCTGTGAGTTGGTTTGGCCATCAAGACAGAAGATATACTTGAAGTACATATGAAATGGTCCTTTGCATGGAAATTGGGGTGATTTTTTTGTTTTGCCTGCATGGTGGCTGTGTGGCCTGGTTCTAGTGGGGGCGTATGCATGGGGGAAGGAATCCCCATCCCAGCTCTGCCAATAGAATGTAGGTTAGGACTGCAGCCATTTCCTCCTGCTCTGGCTGTGGGAATCTCACAGCTGTGGACTCAGCTCTTCTCCTAATGTCAGCCAGCTTCTCAGCAGCACTCACAATCTGCACAAGCCCTGTTCCCAGGGCTACCACTGAGCTCTTTATCCACAGGCCGTGGTAAGACCAGTGAGCGTCTGACCAGGCAAGGTCTGTTGGTGAAGGACAAATTGAAATCATTTGCCCAAAAAAAGTCAGCAGGGAAGAAATATCACTGAGGATTAAGCCCCACCTTCCCAAGCTTGGGTCCCTGTCTCTGCTGGACCACAAGGCTGCTGTGCGCTGATGCTGGAGGATCACAGCAGTCAGACTACCAAAGCTGTCACGCAGCCTGTGGCACCAGCACTCCTTATCCTACCACTCCTTCCCAGTGATAAGAGAACCCCATTTACCTTGAGGTAATTTGGGTCAGGCCCAACTGAGGGACTCCAGAACATGCTGGCAAGGTGCCATTTATTATTACTTCCAGTAACCTGTTGAATGGAGCCAGTCTGACATAGCCATCCTCAGCCAAAGAAGAAAGTGGATTGGCAGACACTCATTGGGACCCAGGGCACACAGTCCCTCCAAGAGAAGTTATGCTGTGACCCTTCCGAGCTGAGATGCCACATACATCTCCCCAGCACCAGTGCACACTGCAGCCCAGGCAGAGGGACAGGAAGGAGCAGAAAGGTGCTCACCCTTCCATGGTGCTGCAGGGCACCACACAAAGCCTGCCTGTTCACCAGCCTGGGCCTGCCTCCAGCTGCTGGTGCTGGCTCTGCACTGGTTCCTCAGCAGCACAGTACAGAGGGAGAAAGCATCTGTGCTTTCTCTGCAGCTGGGAGCCTCTCAAGGACTCTCATCAGCTCACAGGGGCTGGGATTGCTCCTTAGGCTGGGCAGATAATGGGTAACCAGCTTCATACAGGTCTCTCCCCACTACAGCACCAGTGTAATTAGTCAGTGTTCTGCTGGAGGTAAATATTAATTAACTGAGACGAACCTTCTTTTTACCTTAAGATTTCAATTTAATTTTTATTCCTGCATCTAGGATACATGTCATACAAGAATAACACATTAATGCATTAAAATTGAAAATTAGTGGAGACGATGAAAGGATGAGAGGTATAATTAACTTTCAAATAACATACAAGTGCAAGTAGGCAGTATGATAATATGCATAACAAATAATAATAATAATATCACTGCTTAAGGTAAAACCACCTATTTTAACAATGGACACAATTAAGATGATTTCTCAACATGGTTTTGGGAAGTGTCTGTTCATTGCAGCCTTGCCTGAGCCAGCCTCTACATGAATGCTTACATGTTCTTAAGTGCCAGTGTAACCAGGTCCTGTGCTGTGTCAGGGGTAAGACCCAAGCACAGTGGCCTCCTTCATCTCACCACCTTCACTTTGGTATCCTCTGGGACCACAGCTCAGTTTTGAAAGGAAGCCATAGCTTTTGGATGAAAATTATTCTGCATTTAGGTCCCTGTCTTACTTTATTCAAAATCTCAGCCTTACTCCTGCAAAATAATTTTTTGCAGGTATGGTGATGTGTGGCACCTCCTTAAGCCCTCGGTAGAAATAGTGCTTTTCATCCAGAACTTCTGGATGAAAACACAATTTGCCCAAGCCACACTGTAGTGTTACTTTCTAAGCACTGCTAGACCAGGTGTAAATCCCTGTAAATCCCAACACTGACCCCTTGACTCCGGCTGCCTTCCTGCAGATGGCAGCCTAAGGCGGCTGAGCTCAGCTCCTTCCTCGCAGTGCTGGAGTACGAGGCTGATCAAGCACCCGCAGGAAGCCAGACCAGATCCCCGAAGTGGGAAGTTAAGCCTGCGTCCTTCACACAATTTCCTGAAATCTTTCTTGCACGCAGTTTAGGAGTCCAGTCGTGGCTGAGGGGACATTTTCTCTATGGATTCATGGTGAGCTCACGTTTTCATACTGTTTCATCCAGGGAATAGCAGAGTTAAGCCAAAACTGAGAAGGCATGTTCTGAAAAGTGGAAACAACTTGTCAATCTTTGACAAGATGGATTTTAGATTACAATGGGATAAACCCTCTAATTCAAAGTTCATGTGAGTTAGGATTAGTAAACTATAAAAAAGAACAATATTGTTTTTATAATTTCAAAGTGCTTCGCAGGCATGAATTAATTTGCTGAAATATGAGCTAAAACACTGAAAAATGTAAAATGTTCCCGGATTTAATTAGGGCACAGATGCCATTAGAAGACAGATCACAGATAAAAGAGCTTGCAGCTGACCCCATAGAAGCTTCAAGGTTGTTAAAGGNGGAAGGGAAGGGAAGGGAAGGGATGATGGAAGGGAAGGGAAGGGAAGGGATGATGGAAGGGATGATGGAAGGGATGATTGATGGAAGGGATGGGAAGGGAGAATGGCTTGAAAGGAACAGCTCTTCTGAGCATCTCAACCAATTTTCAGCATTTATTTTCAAGGAGAAAAGTGAAAAAAAAATATTGCAATTGTTCCTGCAAAACTCAGGAAACAATGACTCATTAATTAAATTAGGGATCTGAGTTCTTGAAACAGCCTGTGAAGAATGAAAAATTGGTCTTATGGATGACATTAAACGTCAGATAATTAGGATCACTTTTGACAGAACAGAGGTTTAGCAAAGAAGCCTAAAGTTTATAAAGAACACTGCAGTAGCTTCTGGAAATATCTGCATTTCAGTAGACTTTCTTAGTAAAGCAGATAAGGACAGAGCTCTGTCAGCAAAGGCAATTTTGAAATTCATACAAATTAATTTTCAAGATTGTTTTAATCTCACTCCATTAAAACACTTCTCATAACAACATACTGTACTTTACCACACTTTCTCTTTTGTCTCAAAATATGCCCATTCAGACATAAATTGCTAGCCAAAACTCCTAGTCTTGAAGGTTTCTCTCCACTGTGGTTGGAACATGACTGTATTTGGTTAGAGGCTCTGTGTTGGGGCATCCTGACTTCACCTACTGAGCCTTATCCCCAGACTTAATGTGATCCAGCC
This sequence comes from Anthoscopus minutus, assembly GCA_013399455.1. Taxonomy (NCBI): domain Eukaryota; kingdom Metazoa; phylum Chordata; class Aves; order Passeriformes; family Paridae; genus Anthoscopus; species Anthoscopus minutus. The sequence continues at coordinate 9,647 of VWYI01040380.1, read as the reverse complement.
AATCCAATGCATTTTACTGATTCTGACAAGAATCCAGGCCCAGAATCTGATCTGAAATCGCTCTGGTAGGGGAAATGTCAAGATCCTGTTCTCCACTGAGAAGTTTTAATTGAACAAAGATTTTAGGCCAACCCTGAAAAAATGTTCTACACCAAGTCTTGAGATGAGGATCTGTCCAGAAATGCTGTCAGTGCACCTTCACAAGATTTTCTCAGGTTCAGCACTCACTTCAGATGGGTGTCCCCTTCACAAGCATACAGTCCCTTTGGGTGAATTCTTCACTTCACCAAAAGTAAACAAGAATCTTTCCACTTCCTTCAGTGCATTCCCTTTTCCAAGTGAAAATTAATTTTATTGTACATGACTCAATGCCCCTATACTAAATTTATCGAGATCTCCCTTAATTTTCCACCAGACTTTTAAACCATCTTACGAAATCATTTTAGAGGGAGGTTCCTTTTAGCCTTCAGTACTGTGTATTAAACAAGTGATCTTTAAAATGGTGAAAAAAAGTAAGCTAAATGACTGGTAATCATTAAGTACTCTAACTACATGTTGTCTTGTTAACCACAGGGTATAACACCACTTCTCTTTGTCATACAATGGGACTGTCCCATATTTATATGTTGTGTCAACAAGTTGCATACTCTTGTGTCCACAGACTTCATCTTCTGTCACCCCTGTCCTGTGGATTCCCACCTCCACTTCCCCTGCCAGCAGCACTACAGCTCACCCCAAGAAGGCATTACTGTTTAAAAGTATAAATGGGTAATACAAGAATAGAAGTGAATTTTCTGGCCTCAGAGTAGTTGGTGGTAGCACCTAGTAATTAAATAGTGGAGGTTTTGCTTAATTGCATCCTTCCTTGTGCAAGGCAAAATCTGAAATAAGGGCAGAGGAGATGAATTCTATCCATGTTGCCTTTGTAGGTGCTGCTAAGCTTTCATGGCTACTGCAGCCCTACCTCCCAGTACTCCCCCAGAAAGGTTATGGGCTCCTGCATCTCTTTCTGTACAGGTACATTGATCCTTCCCTGTTCTTGACAGCATTCCTGGAACTGGCCTGTTTAAGACTGTCTCCACAAAACCCCAGCTAATGTAGGTTAGCTCCACAGTCAGATTGATCTGCTAGCACTTCCACCCATGCAAGGATAGTCCATCACCAGCCTTCCATGTTTCACTCTTTGCTACAAGGATGGAGAGGACCATGTGCTTCACTTCTACATTATGTGCTCTCATATATTTTTAAAAACTTTATGGAAAGCTGATAAAAGCTCAAAGGCATAGTCTTGTAGCTTGATGCCTTCCAAAAAGGATATAAAATTAGTTCATATAACTTTATTAAGAGCAAAACCAAAAAAATCCTGATTATTACCCGGCTTATTTGCCCTAGTGACACTTTACAAGACAAAAGTAGAAAGGACAATTGCATAAACTGCACAAAGACGAGAAATAGAAAGTGAAAAATCAACAATGTATCACAAACAGCTCAGTAAATAATAGTGCAATTTTCCTAGCTAATAGAATGGTTTAACACCTGAATACACTCACATGCCTGATTAAACACTAACAACGTAAACCCATGAAAGAAGATTATAAGTTGTAATATCTCTTTGCAAATAATAGCATATTAGCCACTGCTGCATACTTCTCCAATTACATCCCTTTCATTCTTTTCATCTGGAAACCAGTTCACATTATAATAGTCAGCATCATTTGTGTTTTAAAACAAGCTATTACTTTGTATGCGGTACATATTGCCAAATTGCAGGTCTCTTTCTCCATATATCTAAGGATACTCTCAAAGTTAATAAAATCAGTAATTGGCAAAGCAAGTTATCTTTAACTTGGCTTTCTATGAAAAGAATGTTTAAACTTCAACAAACACTTCTTGTCACACTGGACACTTTTGCCCAGCCTTCTTCCCTTTTTTATCAGAGGTTGCCAGGAGATTGAATTGTACATAACGGCAGCATGCCCACATTTACCAAAATTCATGAGCCTGCCCACATCCACATCCATACATCTGTGTTTGGCTGCTGCTCAGTTGACTTGAAACAAGTGTGGGTGTCTTGAAAAGAAATGTGGAAGGTGAAAACCTCTGGTTTCAGTCACAACAATCTCAGTTCATCACCTTCTCTAATCAATCACTTTCATCCATTTCTATTTTTCATGCACCTCCAGATATGCAATTCACTGTCTCTTCTTGCCTGGACATTCAAATATTAATTTACTGACCTTCAGCACTGCCCTCCTGCTTGAATTACTTAGAAATCCCTGGTTGGTTTGAAAATCCTCCAGGTCAGGCAAGAGAAGAGAGCCCCTGGAGATTTAAGTGAGTAAAAAACTTTCAAACCCAATGGTAGAACACTGGGAGAGTTCAACACAGTGCACTGTAGCATTTTTATTGCTGAAGCTCTTAAAGGACTGCATAAACAAAAATTTCTCAGGAACAGTTTGGGTATGCTCCATTCTGTTTTAATGCACCAGGTGAGACTCCATCAACTGATGCATTTGCACAGTTCCTTCAGAACACAAAGCTCGGTGGTAAATAAAGCCTGGGGCTGAGCCAGTTTGGCAATTTATGCGCTTCAGAGGGTGTTCAAAATGAGGAGGAAAATCAGCCCAGTGTTTTTAAAGCATAATGTTTGAATAGAGGTGATGCTCATTCAGAAATGTAGCCTAGATGGATGTTTGTGTTAAGAAAGGACAGTAGTCTTATTTTCAGATAATTACTTCCTCTTTTCTTCCTAATTTTTTATTCCAGCTGTTGATCCATATAAAATTATGGTTATGATTTATTCGCCATCATAGAGGCAAGATTATTTTTGTATTGTATTTTAGGATTTTTCCATGATCTTCTAAATCATCAAGTACTCACTATTTACTAAGATAGACCAAGGAAATTTTGGACCTGTCTTCATAACTGATGCAGCTAATTCTAAGTTTCCTACCAGTAAAGTTTAAATTGGTTAGAATTTTTCCCCTTGCTTTTTATGACTCCTAGAAGGTTACAATTTGCATGGTTTTTATAGTCAATCTACCCACTAATATGCCCATGGGTTTCTCAATAAGGTACTTTCATACTCCTCCTATGGCTGAAACATAATCAAAAATCATATCACTACTGTTTCTAGTGATTATCTTTTCTAGACATTGTCTTGGGGTGGATTATTCAATGTTATTTTGATAGTACCCTACACCTGTCTTACCAAAAAGCATTTGGTGTACCAAAAAGCTTTATAGGAGTAAGTTCCCTTGGAGATAAAGATGGGGAAAGAAGAAAAAAAAAAAGAAAATGAAAAAGAAAAAAGAAAAGAGTAAACGCAAATGTTGGCACATACACAAATGAATTTAGCACATTTTGGTGGCATGCAAAGAGAAATTTAACCTGGCTCTAGTCCACTTCTACCACTTCTACAGGAATGAGGATAACTGTTAAAGAAGACAGATTAGATAGTTTTCCCCCACTCTTATTTTCATTCCTTTTTCCTTGTGCAGAACCATGGGTCTGTACAGATACGGTGTTAGCTGTAAAAAAAAGAGCAGGTAAAACAAATTGAAGACAAAACACCTCAACTGAATAAGTAGGGGAACCTGGTGTAACCTCACACCCAGCCCACATCTCAAGACAACAACAGGTAACTGAGAGCTGGCATTGCCAGAAAGCTCATCTGCCACGAACCTGTAGATGCTCTAGATCAGCAGGTGGGGAAGGTCTTTTATTGCTATTATTGTTAACAGAGGTGGACAAAATGATAAGACATTTATATCTACAGGATCCAGTGAAAGTAGGATTTTTGTTCACCCTTTGCTACATGCTCAACTTGGGACTGTTTCAAATTTTACATTTCTTTCAAAGGTTCTGGATGAGCTTATGCTGACTGTGACCACCCTAGCATTTCTCAGGGTAAGCACAGACCATATACCCATGCACAGACTTAATGCAGTAACTGAGGGCTGGGAAAATAATGTTTCTGAAATATCAGTGTTGGGCTGGAAGGTTCCTCAAAAAGTTATCTAGTCCATTTCCCATGAACTGCTGTTGCATCAAGATTGGACTTCCAGGTGAAAATTGCTCAGGTTTATCCATGGCACATACAAATGAAGTGGCAGCAGCAGGAGTTTGAGATCAAGTGACCTATGCCACTCTAGAGTTCAACTCAGCTGTCATCACCATCAGAAAACATTTTGCCAGACCAGTCTTAGAAAATCAACTTGGCTAAATTACTTTAGGAATTTTGGATTTGCAATTAGGTTACATTTTTTTCTTTATGGCAAATTAATCTTCCTGACAACTTCCTTAGGCCAGGCCAGGATAATAATCTGTCCTCTTAGATACTGCAAGACCACTGTCATGGCAGTCTTCCTTGCTTACCTCTTTCTTGAAGTCCAGTGTGCAAAGCCAGTCATAGGATTCCACTGCAAGCATTACCAGAGTTCCCCGTGTCTTATATTTGATGTTTCTTCTAAGATACTTCTGAAAGAAGATGGTGTCAGTGGTTGAAATTAGGCTAACAACCCTGGGAACCTGTGGTGCTGGCCCTTGGAAAGAAACATTCTCTACATTGGTGCATCAATTTCTTCTTACATGCAGTGATACGCACTGTGCATTCAATTTATTTCCTTTCTTTTAATATCAGGTCGTCTCTTCAGTGTACCAAAATCATTCTGAGTTATGAATATGTCTTCCAAAGTGCTTGTCAGATTGCCCCAAATTTCATCTCATGAAAATTTTATACTCATATGCTGTCTTTCAATATCAAGGCAGTTGATCTAAAGGAGACTGAGGGGAGACATCACCACAGTTTACAGCTTCCTCACAAGGGGAAGAAGAGGGGCAGGCACTGACCTCTTCACTCGGGTGACCAGTGAGAGGACCTGAGGGAGTGGCCTGAAGCTGAGTCAGGGAAGCTTTAGGCTGGATATCAGGAAAAGGTTCTTCATGCAGAGGATGGTTGTCCATGGGAATGGGCTCCTCAGGGAAGTGGTCACAGCACCAAGCCGGACAGAGTTCAACAAGTGTTTGGATGATGCTCTCAGATCCATGGTGTGACTCTTGGGGTGTCCTGTGCAGGGTCAGGAGTTGGACCCCAATGCTCCTTGTGGGTCCCTTCCAATTCAGGATATTCTATGATACTCTTATTCTACAATTGCATGAATATTGGCTATTAATATAATAACTGGACAGTTTAAAAAACTGTTATGGCTTGAGCACACGAAAGGCTGCAATGTGTATCTGTCTGTATAGCTTTATACAGCCATATGAAGCACTTTGTTCTCCCAACCATTATCAGCAAATTCTAGTGGTTTTTTATTTGTACTAATTAGTACTCAATGACATAGATAAGATGTGTAACAACCTCCACAGGAAAAAATCACCAGGAAGTTGTTAAATAATAGCAGTGGAAAGGTTAAACTGCTCGCTCAGGGCAAGTCTGTATCCTACAGGAAATAAATTGCTACACAGGTCTAGTAAAACAGTGCTGTTTCAAGCACCAGTATTTAAGACCTGTTCAAAGCATATTGTTGTGGTTGTGGCTCCAATGGCTCCTGATGTTGCTACTAAAGCTTTCTTTTACCTAAAATTTAACTTTAAGAGATACACCTTTAAGAAGTACGTCTCTTTGTTCTTGCCTCTTTGCTGCACTCACTTGCACTTGTGCCAGCATTGCTGGCAGCCTGGATAAACTCCAAGGCAGATGACTGAAATGGCCTGCACTGAAAATAAAAAATAAATTAAAACATACCACCTCCATGATCTTTGTCAGGACTCTGGGGAGGGAACAGCAAGAACACTTGCTTCACCACAAATATAGAAGAAGCAGAAAGCTAGCAAAGTTTGCACTTGAAGCTGGAACAAGCACTATCCACACTTGGTACTGGGGGAAAAGAAATGCCAGTGAGAATAATGCTCCCAGCTGGACCCCTAATAATTTTTGGAAAAAAATGACATCGAGGCATGGGATCAGAAGGACCAAATACTAACTGAATTGAAAAGTGGAAGTAATCATTCATGTGGAAGACATATTCTAGAGGTATATTGGACCCAACCAGAGCATATGCCTCTGCAGAATCAAAAAAAAGAAAAAGGAAAAAAAAAGGGAAAAAATAAAATTAAAAGGAAAATCAGAAAGAAAAAGAGCAATGTTCTGTTTTGTCTGGAAAAGTTGCTTCATGGGAGTTACCCTGGGTATGTGTCATTGGAAGAGTCAGGAAGCAGATCCAAGTTGTGCCTGAACTGAACCGCTCAAAGTCAGTTCATTAAAACAGGAAGCCTTCTGCCATGTTGGCAACTTCAGTTTTATTCAGCTGAATGAATTGTTATTCACATTATTTATTTTTCCTAAATTTTCCTTGTTTTTTCTGAGGAAGGAAATATACGTATATATACTTCATGTTCCATAGATGTACGGTATGCCTCCCTATTCTGGAGGGAAAGCAGCAGGGTAAGAGCCAAACTCTTAAGTAGTCACTGAGGGTTTGAGCACCACTTCAAGCAGCTCAGATCTCTAGAAATGAATGGGGGCTGTTGCACACTAGAATAGTGTCTTGTACAGAGAAATGCTCTGGTCCAGCCTACAAACCCTTCCACCAGCCCTGCTCTCTGCAGCTGTTATCTGCAATGTCAGATCCCCGGTGACAAAACAGTTGCGCACGTTTTCATGTCCTTTCTCTTCACTTTTTAATAATGCTTTTTTTCTCGGCTTCAAATTCCTGCCGTCTGTTCAAGCCCCCGCACTGTGGTGGCGCGGCTGGCAGGGCTGCATTTCGGGAGTGCTTTCCGCAGAGGCTCCTTGCCTTCCCCGCGGTCCCTGCCCGGGGATGCTCCGGAGCAGCGCAGCCCATGGGGGCCGGGCCAGAGCGCGCCCTGGCCGAGCCTGGGTCCAGTCAAACACGGGCGTGGGACAGCATGGGCTCGCTGCCTGCCTCTCACTGTGCTTCTGCTGTAATTACGGAGAAGGCGTGGAGTGAAAACAGTGCTCGTGTGATGCAGCTGTATCCGCTCTTAATCCTTCATTAATGCCTCATCACAAGAGTACTGTACTTTTCATTTGTTTCGTTCGCAGAAGGTCAGCATACTTGGAAGCTATTGTCATACAGCATTGCAGACTTTTTACATATTTCTCTGGTATTGTTCCAAGCTATTGTAAACGCAAATGAGTCGATTGGTATGCAGATTGTCTATCATTAAAATCGTTTCAAAATCAGCTTTGTTGTGGGTTTATCGTAGAGCTTGCATACCCTTCCTGAATGTAATGTGTGGTTCTGCATTGGTGCGGTGAGGTGGTTGTGGAACCTCACATGGGACCAGTCCTCATTTCCATATTGGCAGAACTTGCAGTGAAATCGTGGGAAATTTTCCCTTGGAGCAAGTCTGTGAGATGAAGTCCTCTGCTTGCCTCACCCTCCCTTTGCAAACCACACAGGCTGCTTGAGGCCATATCAGTGCCTGTGCTTTTCCCTTGCCTCCTTCCTTTGCTGGGATTGGGTATTTAGTCTCAGTGTGAGTTCATAAAGCCTGCAAAACTTTTTCCTAGTCTCCTTGGGAGATGTGTCAGCCCCAGATCTGGTCCAGCCTTTCCAGCAGGCAGCACATCTGTGCAGCTACCAGCACTGCCTGCACCAGCACTGCCTTGCTGCCATGGCACTGAACCCCCTCATCAGCCAAACACATCCAAACTTCACACACACCTGGGGCAGAGTCTTCTGCTCTCTTTTTACTATCCAATTTCAGCCTCGAGTGAGAAATTATGCTTCAGAAAATTAAGGCCACTCGCCTTTTTTATCACCTTTACACAGTTATTTAACATTTCCTCTGTGGTTTTAGCAGTTCTTACCATGGTATCACAAGCTCTTGGTGCAGAACCTGGATCCACTTGTCCACAAAAAGTATTTTAATGATGTCTATGTGAAAAGAAATAAATAAGTATTTTTATTCACAGCTGCATTGTGTTAAGTGGTGTAAAAGTCTTCTGTCTTTAAAAAGGGAACTACAATCATAATAAGAAAAAAATGAAGGTTAAAATTAAAAGCTACATTTTTCTAAAATAATTCAATGACAGAAAGTGTTCATTTTCAGTAGCTAGCAATATATCAGGAGGTTTAGAAGAATAGAAAATGTAGATATGCAATTCTTACCAGAAGTGGAGGAGAGCTGAGTTAGGGATCATCTGTACAAACCCAGTATTTGCAAGGTTATGGAACCTCATAAGATGCAGCTGAAGGAGCTGAAAAAGTTGTTTAACCTCAATGTACAGCTGCTTTCTATCATCTTTGGAAGATCATGCAGGTCACAGTGCCAGACAAGTAGGAAAAGTCTAATTTATGATCATCTACCAAAGAAAGATCTGGGAAACTACGCACCAGTCAAGCTCACACTTTTCCCAAGAAAAACTCTGTATTGAGCCCTCATGGAAAGTATGCCCAAGCAAATTAGGGTCAAGAAAATGACTAAGACAAATCATATTGGATGATAACCTTTTATGATGAAACAACTTGCATGATAGATGAGGGGAGAACATTACCTTGAGAAAACATTACCTTGATTTTAGCAAAGCATTTGACAGCATCTCCTAAAAAATCTTTGTTGACAAGAAGGAAAGTTTTAATGAGCATAGAATGACAGCAATTCTTGACTACAGAAACCTGTTGCCAACAAGACATATTTTTCCATCTTGGTTTCCAAAGACCAAGCTAAAATGATAAGCATGAAGAATTTTTCCATTAATTTCAATTATTTCTTTATTTCAAGATATACATATGCAAAGTCAGACACTCATATCCAGATTTGTCAGTGGTCTTTTTTCTATCACATCTGAAGAAATCTATTAAAATTAATTCCCAGTCCAGACTTATTAAGACATTAGCTCTTAGCAGCAGAGAGACCACTTCACTCACTCTTCAGCATCTGGGGGAGAGATGTCACTCTTTGACACCGCTGTTTATGGCACAGGCGATGGCTAGAGTGCCCTTGGGGATAGTTTGTTAATGTCCATTTGAAGGCAAACTTTAGTTCAGTCTTGAAGCATGATTTGTGATCTAATGCAACTGTATGGACTTGTGTTACTTATTCCAATCTGAGCTGGATTCCAGAGAAATTTGTGTTTTCTGAGCAGACTGAATACTACACATTTGTTTAAAAGGGTACTAGCAGAAGCCACATCTTTTGCACAAGTGATTTTTGGTATTTTGATTTGAGTTTTAAAGCATCATCGCATAAAGGAAAATTATAATTTGCATTCTGAAAGCACTCCCACCCTGGTGTCAGGTAAATTTATGCAGATAAAATATTTCCAAACTAATCTTCCCAGCCAAGAAAATGGCAGTAAGATGCATATGGGCATGTGATGCCTGACAGTGCAGTAATCTGGTGTAAAAAGCAGAAGAAGAAAGAAGGGCAATCTACCCTTTCTGTTTCATTACCCCCTACAGGCCTGAGATGAGAGATGTACCCACTGGTTCTGCAGGCATTTTGAAGAGGGAGAATTCTTTTCTGTTGCCCACCAGCAGTGTCTATCTTCCTATGGCTCAGGGGGAAGAACTGGGCTGCCAGGAGCTCCCACTAGCTCTGCCTAGTCCTAAATAAAGGCAATCACTTAGATCACTTAAGCAAGCAGCATGTTGGGGGTTGCATGTTTTGTTTTT